>JAVHLV010000072.1:0-263588 GCA_036785495.1 Colletotrichum neosansevieriae | reverse complement strand
ATTATTAATACTGTAATATACTGTGTTATATTATATAGTATATTATTAAGTATTATTATTTATTATATATTTTATAGGTCTTATATATTAAGGGTTTTTGAGATATTTAAATAATATCTTATAAATAATAATATTATTATAATATAAGTTAGTATTAGATTTAGAGAGAATAGAATCTATCTGTTATTAGATATAGGTATTACTATTCTTATATCCTATTATAGAGCACTTAAAAGTGAATTATCCCTTATAGGTTATAATTATAAAAGCCTATTAAGAGGTAGGATATACTTGCTATTAGTAGTAGAACGCTATTATATTAATTATAGAAATATATATTATATTAGCATATTTAGTAATAATATTATCCTATATTTTTATTAGATAAGTATCTATAAGAGTTATATTATTTAGTAGTTATATATTAATAACTATATAGCCTTTTCAGTTCTATTTCTTTTTATCTATTATAGCTAACTATAATACAGTTATTAAGGTTATATTAGAAGATATAGTTTTATTTACTATAAGTTATTCTCACTAAATAACAAATACTAGAAATATAAATAGGACTTAGATTATTATATAGTATAGTTTTAGTCCTAATTTGTTAATAGTATATTTAATAATATCTTATTTAGGTCCTCCTAAAGGGTAGATCTTGCACTTTTTGGGTATTTGCTTATCCTAATCAGGCTTAAAGTAAACTTGCAGTTATTAGTCTTTGGGGATATTAGCAAAACCAGTATCAGTAAAGATATAAGCAAACTTATTAATTAGTATAGTAAGATATTTAGCATCTAGTTAGCAATTATAGATCTTAATACTAGTTAGATACTTTTAAATTAACTATTATTAAATAAGTATAGCATTAATTATATATTTTTCTAATTAATATAGTTCTTTAAAGGCAAATTTAGATACTATTATAGTTTTAATCTTATCTACTATCTATACTTATATAATAGGATCTATAGATATAAGATATCTAATAAATTAGTAGTGTTATAGGGTTTAGTCTATTATAGTATTATTTTAAATAAGGATTTCTAATAAGGATATATCTATTAGCATTATATAGGATAAAATAGACAGATCTATAAGCTCAAATAGCAGGTCCTATTATATATTATAGTTTAAGATTATATAATATACAGATACTTATATAGCAGTATTAGCTAGTATTATAGTTATATCCTTTACTATAACTCTAGCTTTATAGCAAGCCTTATTACACTATACTGCTATTAAGATCTTAATACTATATAAACTAATTATAGTATAACTCTTACTATTAAGGATATTAAATTACTCAGAACTAAGATAATCTATACTAATAAGTAAGTTAGCTAATAGGTTATCTATAATAAACACTTCTTATTAGATAGTTACTATAGCAGGTTTACTAGTAAACAGCTAGATACCTTAAAAATATAAATCTAGAACTATATATTAATTTATATAATAGGTATCTTTACTAATATCTTTAACTATAAGTAGTATAGATTAGATATAAATATTAGTTATAGGCTAGTATCTATTAAACGTAGTTCTATCTAGTAGGGAAGATAAATATCTAGTATCTCTATAAATATTAAGTTAGGTTCCAGGTTAGTTAGAGTTAGGGGTAATCTAGTAGTATAGGTATAACTATAATTAAAAGCTAAATCTAGCTCTAATCTGGGTGGATATATTAACTGATAATATAATTTAAATAGGGGTTTCAGTTATAATATAGGTAGCTATAAGTGGATTAGTTATCTGAGAATCTCTAAAATATACTATAGAGTTAGCTAGTTAAATATCAGCTATATAGTTACTTTAAATATACTTATATAGTTAGTTATTACTAGGAAATTATTGCTTACAGAATTAGCATTTTTAGCTAGTTATAGGGTGGGCTTATTTAGGGGGTGTTATAGCTATAAAATAGGTATCCTTATATCCGTTATTATCTCTAGTAAAGTTAAAGTTACCTCCTAGTTTAATCTATTTAGGCATAGCCTCTATATAGATAAAGTTATTATAGGTTATAATATAAGGTTTATCTATATTATTAGCTACTAATAGAAACTAGTAGCTATTATATTATAGAGTATTATAAGATAATAAAAAAGATAATAGAGTTATCTCTCTATAATATGCTAATTATTACTATAGTTACTATTAGGTCTAATTTGCCTTTACAGGGGTAGTCTGATTATTATTATTCTATCTGAGATATTAGTTCTCAGAAACTAGCTTTTAATCTTAGTTAGATTAGTTACTATATTAGTTTCAGTTAAATTAGTATAATATAGGGTATCTAGTATTCTAATTAGATTAGTTCCACGTTAGTTAGAAACTTAATATTAGCTGGAATAGTTAAGGAGGATCTTATCAGATAGAATTATAGTTATTCTATTAGTTCTAATAGGGGAATCTGCCTTAATTAAGTCTACTAGTTAATAAACTCTATAGCTAGTTAGTATTAGAGTTCCTTCTAATAATAATAGGGTAACTATTATAGTTATATAAAAGATAAGTATTACTAGTCTTACCTAGTTAGTAGTTAGTATTATAAAGATACTAAAATTATAGCCTATATTCTACTACTAATATCTTTATTATTAATTTATAATATCTAACTAACTATAAAAAGCTATTAAGTATAGTAATATTATTAGATAGTAAAATAAGAGATTTAATAGCTCTATTAAATAATTTATAGATTACTTATAGTTAGAATAAGATTTTAGTTATACTATATACTTTTATATCTCAGATTATAGATTAAGTATAGGCTAAGATATCCTTATTACCTATATCTGCAAGACTATATAATAATAACTTCTAATAAGATATTATATTACTATAGTATGGTTTAAAGCGTTCTAGCAGTTTAGTAGTAATAACTTTAATAGTAGTAGTATAAAGTAGTTTACAGTTAATATTAGTTAGAACTTAGAAGTACTATACTAATATAAAACCTTAGAGATATTAGATCTATATCTTATATACTTAGGTATCAGATTTAGTAGTAGCAAGATTAAGTAGATAATCTATAAAGATATAGATATTAGTATATATAGTTAGTTTACTATCTAATACTATTTCTAAGTAGTAGGGGTTCTTTGCTTTAAAGTTAAATATACCTATATTAGTAGATTATAGAGAAGCATTACCACTATTATTATTATTATAGGGAGGTTAGAGAGGTTAGGCCTTATTTTATTATCTAAAAGCTTTAACTATTATAGCTATAAAGTTCTAATTTATAGCTTATTATTAATTATTTACTACTACTATAATTATAGTAACTACTATATCAGCTAAAAGTGGATTCTATAATATAATAGGTGATCTGGATAGGGATTAGTTCCTGCTATATTAATTAGGTTCTTAATATAGTATTTCTATATTATAGGATATTATAGCAGAGGAGCTATTAAAGAGTAATATTAAATAAGAATAATAATAGGATTTATTAAACTTAATAGAACTAATATATAAGTTACTACTAAGGCTAACTAGGTTATATAGTTAATAAGGTTATAGAGATATATAGAGGTTAAGTTAATTAAGGTTATAAGTTAGTCTTAATACTTCTTTAAATATACTTAGTACTAGTTATAGTTTAAATAGAGCATTTAGAGCGGGTAGAACTAGTTCTAGATGTTTCTAATATATAGCTACCCTATATTACTAGTTCCTAATAAAGGATTTAAAGATCCTTATTAAGTTCTATTTAACTAGGTAGAATATAGTAAATTAGTTATTATTTAACAGTAAATCAGTTATTATTATAATAGTTATTACTATATTAATATTATTATTAGTTACCCACTATAATATTAAATCTCTAGCAAAATACAGGAGATATTAGAAGTTAGTAATAAGATCAATTAATAATATCAGGTAGTAGAAGTCTTTAATATATAATAAGTTATATAGCATAGTCTAATAGGGTAGAGAGGTATAGGTTATAGAGAGTAAAGTAATATTAGAACTAATAAAGTGGAGTAAAGTGGTAGTGGTTAATTTAATATAACCTTAATTATTTAATCTTAACTAATATAGTTAGATTTAGTAGTTAATAATAGCCTTATCTGGTTCTTTGTTTAATATAAATGAAAAATTAGTGCTAATAAGGCTGCTAGATTAACTTTTATTATGCTACTAACTATAAGGGTATCCCTTAGGTGTGTGTGTAATGCTTGTATTGCTAACTATGGATGCCCGATGGGTGGATATATCTATACATTGTAATGTGGGCTTATATAATGTAGTGCCCTGTGGGCTAGTGTGACAAAAGGGAAGCTATGGAAGGTACCACCCACTGCCCACCTTACCCACCGCGCTCCTGTGTCCGAGTTCAGGTCGATGCGTGGCAGGCAGGTCGGGACGCTAAGGCGCCTCAGTCGGTACGTATTCCCACTCACCTCGCTCAC
Source organism: Colletotrichum neosansevieriae (assembly GCA_036785495.1). Taxonomy (NCBI): domain Eukaryota; kingdom Fungi; phylum Ascomycota; class Sordariomycetes; order Glomerellales; family Glomerellaceae; genus Colletotrichum; species Colletotrichum neosansevieriae. The sequence continues at coordinate 259,158 of JAVHLV010000072.1, read as the reverse complement.
CTTGTGCCTCACCTAGGCTCTTTTCTGCCACTTTTTGCCCACACGAGGCACGGCAAGATGGCCACCGACTGATTCATCTCGGACACTCTGGTTACCTAGTGCCTGCCACTGTCTCTCGTCCGTTGCCAAGGGCAGAAAATCGAGTGAAAGCCAGCCTGCACCTGACCACTTGCCGCGACCTGCGCTTCACTGCGTGGGTTCACAGTTGTGTGTTGGATGGGGAGCACCGTCATTGTGCCCCACAAATTTCCTATCGAAGCTCAAGCGAACCACCGAAAACCGCTTAGCGTTGAGCATGGAGTCTCCTGCGTCGAACTCGACGTTGTTCTCTGCCCATAGTGTCGCATCAGATCGGTTTCTCTTCGCTCGCCATGGCCAATCCAACACCAATTGCATATTGACGTTTTACGTGTTAAGCTACTTGTCACCCGTGTCACACAGGTCCAGATTTATTCCCGTGCTCTTTCAATAACACACGCAACGGCCCCTATCCTCGTACATTGCAATTTCCTTCAGGCCAAGTCAGGACTCGGGCCAGGCCAGTCTGGACTCATTTTGGACGACATCTTCATCTTCCTCTCGAGACGACCATCCCTGCTCTAATCTCAACTCGATATAGATACATACACAATTCCGTCTTGTGGGGCGTGTATTCTGACATTGGAAATACCAGATTATGAATCATGTCAGCCTATACTCGATATATGTATTGAGAGAAACTACTGGGTCAAACCATAGACTGCTGAGAGGAGGCCCCTCGACAAACATTCTGTCTCCGTGTGATATCTCACCCTTCCCACCGAACGCCGTCGTTATGTCTAGTCAGTTTTTATGCGACGTCATGAACCTCTAGCACTTCAATTTGTAGCCCTAGAAAGCCGAGACCTTCGTTGCATCCAAAGAGTTCAGCGAGAAGATGTCACGCTTGGTTCGCACGGAATACACGCACACATTTCCATATCCAAGTTTAACTCGTACTCAACACGTCTGCTGTTCAACTGAGCTCTCAAGGATGACAGATGGTCGAGTTCTCGACCCAATCAATCTTGCATTCCAGAAACAGCGCCCTCAAAGAAAGCTCATGCAGCCTAAGTTTACGTTGAACTGAATCTTCGAACTAAGAAAAATACCAAACAGCCCAAAAACGCAATACCCTGTGGAGGTTTTGTCATTGCACGCTGCGTCTGATCATGCTTCCTAACTGGAATGCTTTACTGCCTTGAAGGCAAGAATCTTTTCTCGCATTCCTATCAAGCGACTGATAGTGATCTGGGGTCAAGCCAAATCAAGGACCTCGAGGCTAGCTGGGTATCATCAACTTGACACACACACTTGAGCCCAAACAGAAGAGCTATGGTGGAGCAGAATGTGGGGATAACTTCCTAATCTACCTCAGGGTCTCTTCTGCCTGCACATGGGCTGTTCGGTCGAAATTTGGGAGGTCATGATGCTAAGGAGCCTAGTTCGACTTATCTCAAGGGAATACCAACAAAATCTCCGTTTGTAAGGACAACCATGATCATTGTGAAAGTAGCGATTCCCTAGCTGATACTAGTTTAAGGGCAACTAAGGGGTTGGATAAAGACATCACAAGTGGGAAAAAAAGAAATGAAATCGAACACCACATCCATACACTGATATGAGTTGAACTCCAAATGAAATCTTGATTTTGATACCCTTTCCCATCCCTCCATATGTTCATCTACTAATATGGTACATTACGCCTCCAAAGCCAGAGGCACACCACCACGACTCCACTCCGTGACCCGATCCCGATCACAAGTCTCCCAAACCCTCCTCCTCAAAGCCCTCATGACCTTCCTCGTCTCCTCGTCCACCCCAGCCTGCTTAGACCTAGCCTCTTGCGCCTCGAGCCAGCTCACGATGCCGAACCTCGTCGCCAGCGTCGTGCTGCCCCCCTCGATGCATGTCGCCCTGTACAAGATCCTCAGGATCCTGTTCCGGAGGTTGGCGCGCATGTACGGGTTGCCCGCCAGCGCGAAGATCTTCTCGAACCACTTCTTCTGGTGGAACACGGCCAGGTCCGCGGGGTTCCGCAGCCCGTCGAGGAGGTACGCCAGCAGCCAGCTCACCTCGGTGTAGTAACGGTCATCGTCGGACGGCGCGCCGTGGAGGATGTCGTGCGCGAGGGGCACCTTGTCGTGCTGCCAGATGGGGCCGCGCGTGAGGAAGGTGTTGACCTTGGCGTAGAGGCAGTGGAGCGGGTTCTTGAGGACTTCCAGGGCGGCGATGGCGAACGAGACGAGGGGGGAGGCGACGGGCCCGCGGGCGACGAGGACGCGCGAGGATTCCACCAGCTCTGAGAGGAGGAGCCAGATCTGCTCCTTTTCCTCGTACGACGACTCCTTGAACTTGGCCGCCATCTTCATGATGTTCGTCAGGGCTTCTTGCCGAATGCTGCCGTGCTCGGACCAGAGGAGGCGGATGAGCGCCGCGGCGTAGCCCTCGTCGACGAGATCCTCCACGCTCTTGGAATTCCATTTCAATAGCGCCGAGTTGTCTTCGCTGGCTTCGAAGGGAACGTCGAGGATGGCTTCGAGCGAGGAGTCGTCCAGCTCACCATCGACATCCACATTCTGTCGTTCGGGCTTTGCAGTGCCTTCGGACGTGTCCTCCTCTTCCGCACCGTCGTCGACAAGTTTCTTGTCCGACTTTGGGTCCACCGCCGGGGCGCGATCAGAAAGGACTTCCGTCATCTTTTTTGCCAGGGCATCGATCACTGCAGAGGTCTCACCCTTTGCCTTCGCGCAGCTCAGAACAAGCGTCAGGAACTTGGACAAAACCTCCAGCTCCTTCTTATTCGTCGTCTTGTCAGCAACAAAAGGCAACTGCTCCACCATCGCAGCCAGAATCAAGCTCGCAGAAACTTCGTCCTGAACGCTCTCCTGCATCAAGTCCATATACTTGAGTGGCGACGCGGCACACCGGCCAGAGCAGTTATCGAGGTACGCCCACAGGAAATCGATATTCCTGGACTTGCCCTTCTTCAACTCCTTCACTGTCCAAAGGAATGGAACGAGCCCCGTCCTTGGCAGCACAAGCTGATGCTGCACGGCAACCGACTCCAGCACCTCCTTCAACTTGGACCTGCCCTGCGCGCTCTCGACATAAAACTTGAGCAACGCCACAAACGGCGACGCCGCGAGCCCCTCCGCCTTGGCAAACCACCTCATGCCTGGCGAGTATCCCGCGATCGCGATGAGATTCTCCAGCTCCATCAACGCCAGCGCCTGGTTCTGCGGCTCGTCCGCCCTGCTGTCGAGGCGGTTGAGCGAGTTCACCAGGAACGGCGAGACGTCGAAGTTGGCCCGGAGGGCAACCTGCGGAATCACCTCGTAGTACAGCAACAGCAGCCTGCTGGCCGCCTCCCTCTGCAAGACATTCTCCTCCGCCATGGCCTTGTAGCACTTCGTGACCTCCTTCATGTCCGGAATCTTCTGGCAGAACTCGTCGATGAGCTTGCGCGAGGCGGTGTCCCAGGTCGACCTGGACGACTCGGCGGCCTCGCGGTGCATCTTCAGCGCAGCCTCGAGCTTCTGCAGCGCGAGGACGAGAATGCGGACCGCGAAGAAGGAGACCAGGGTCGACTTGTGCGAGAGGCAGCGCACGAGATCGCGCTGTTTGAGGGGGAGTGGAAGAACGTTGTCGAGGAGGATCGAGGTCGGCGGTGGGACTCGGCGGTATCCCGCCGTCGGGCCAAAATGCGGCGGTAAAGGTAGTTGTACGGTGTTGAAGAGGAAGGCCGCGTATCCGATCCAAGTCATGGACAGCTTGGGTTCAAACGTGAAGGACTTGTTGTTGATGAAGTAGCTCGCGACCAACTCAGGGGCGGCCTGGAAGATGGCGACGATGAGCTCGCTGTGTTTCAAACTTGACCACGGGCGCAGTTTCTGAATGAATTCGGATAGCACAAAGTTCGCGACGGCGATTTCGTCCTTGTACTTGTCCATCCACGCGACGCGCTCCAACCCGAAATCGTCCACGCTCTTGACATCCTGGCCCGCCTCATCCTCTAGTTCCTTCGGGTACAGCCCAGTCCCGGAGTACAGCACCCCAGCTCCGGGCGATGTGCACGTATACACTAAGAATTCATGAACAGCCTCTTTGACAGACGGCTTGTCATCCCCCTCCACATCATACCTGTACGAATACAGCCCAGCCAACCGGTCCAAAGTCTTGGTATTAAACGCCCGAAACTTGACCTCGCGCGGGAGCTTCTCGTCCAGCAACACATACTTCTTCAGCGCCTCCAGCATCTCCAGTATCAAAAACGGCGGGTCATCCTTCAACAGGAACGTCAAATGCGAAAACACCTCCTTGAGCATCAATAACTCCTTCTTCGCCTCCGAAGAGAGAAACTTTAGACAGCTCAGAAACAGCTTAATAGCATTCGTCCGCACCGATGGCTTCGACGGATCCTCCACCCCGTCCGACCCCAGATGCCTGATCTCCAGATTCCTCGCGAAACTAGCAAACGTCGAGTCCCGCGCGCGGAAGACCCTCTTCGCGAGCGTCCCACCGTCGACCGTGACCACCTCGCGCAGCAGCCTCAGCGTCGGCGAGATGATGTACCCGCTGCCCTTGGGCGCGGAAAGGTTCTTCGCGATGAGCTTCAGCTGGCGTTCCTGCAGCAGCGTCCTCGCGACGTCCATGGCGTGCGGCAGCAGCTCCAGGGATTGGCTCACGACCTGCAGCAGCAGCGCGAGAACCGCGGGCACGGCAGACATGATGGCGTCGTTGTTGATCTGCGCACCGAATGACCATATCTCCATCACGTCAGCCAGGTAGACTGCATCTTCGCTCGTGTCGCGGGGCCGCGAGGCGTCGAGATACTCCTTGAGGAGCGCGAATCCGTCTTTGTTGTCGGAGTCCGGGGAGTTGAAGCCGTCGAGGAATGTTTTGAGTGATTGGATACCTGAGAAAAGTTTCCGCAAAGTCAGCACAATCGTTCAATTCGTGTTGCCGTGCAGTAAGTTGGGCATTTCGCACGTCGCACATTCACTCACCATGCCTTGCGCGCTTCTGGTCCTGATCAAAAGTCAGGAGCTGCTGAAGCTGTCTCGCCGTATGAATCTCCTCAAAAGTAGGAGCTTCGTGAACGACCTTTTGCCTCTTGCGAGACGCATCGCCATCGATACCACGCGACTGTCGTTTCGGCATTTCTTCTGTCCTCCTCGGTATCGAATTGGGGATTTTTGGGACCTTGGAGAGTGATGCTCTCGCAATTCCTCGCTGGACTTTCTCTGCTGCGAGTCGCACAGTGGAGACCCTTCAGAAATAAAAGGTTCTGCCGGTTTCCACCGCTTCTGCTATCTACCGCTTGCGGCTTAGCGCGGGGATTAATCTAGCGGGGCATAGGGCCCGCAATGACATTTTGCTGCTCGGACAGACCGCGTCTTAATTCGACCTAGGTAGAAACACCATCCTCTCCATCGCGACAATCCATCTCCATCGCCAACCATTAACCTTGAAAACGCCGCAAAATCCGTGCACGATCTATCCAAGAACCACCCTCGCTCACGACGACAACCTCCGAAACTCAAAATGGGCTCTATTGTCATCCCTCACCTCAACTCTGGCTGGCACGTCGACCAGGCAATCCTCTCCGAAGAGGAACGACTCGTCGTCATCAGGTACTTCTCCCTCCTTTCCCACCTTCACCCCTACAATACATTCTAACTAAGAAACTAATGCCAGGTTCGGAAGAGACGGCGACCCGGACTGCATGCGCCAAGACGAAGTCCTCTACCGAATCTCAGACCGCGTCAAGAACTTCGCCTCAATCTACGTCTGCGACATCGACCAAGTGCCGGATTTCAACCAGATGTACGAGCTCTACGACCCATGCACCATCATGTTCTTCTTCCGAAACAAACACATGATGGTCGATTTTGGAACTGGTAACAACAACAAGCTCAACTGGGTCCTTGAGGATAAACAGGAGCTCATCGACATCATCGAGACCGTCTACCGCGGCGCCAAGAAGGGCCGCGGTCTCGTCGTCAGTCCAAAGGATTACTCTACCCGACACCGATACTAGCCACGCGAATTATGCTAGACGATCATGGCGGACATCCGTATCCATACTAGGGTATGCGGCTAGACAGCAGGAACTTCTCCAGGTTTTAGGGTTGGTCTCACAAATCAAAAAACATACGTTGAACCAGAAGATGCTAATGCTGTGATCCCAAAGAATTGTGGACTTTTCTTGCCCTTTTTATTCATTATTAGGTAAGGTACGCCCTCATCACCCCCTCTATTCATCATTCGTCGTGATATGAAGATACGTAAGTCGTTTGTTTACATGCCTCGCACACTCCATGTCCAACGTAGCAAATATGCAACACCCTCACAATTCTTACATCGCCTGAAGCGCACACAGCGCATTCATTACTTAGTAGCAGAATCAAAAATATGAATCTTTCTTTCATCCATCTCATAACATCTCTCCCTGAGGCGGCATCTTCGTCAAGAAATTGGAGGGCACTTTCGGGACTGCCTGCGCGGCAGCCGCTCGCTCGACTCGAAACAGCTCCTGTTGTCTGTCGCTCTCGCGTGACCGTCCTCCCGTCAACCGTCGCATTCTCGACCTCGTGCTCTGCGCAAGCGGTTTGATCATGTTCTCCAGCGAAAAGGATCCCTCGCCGCCGTGGCCGGTGCTCGGTCGCTCGTCGTCCGCATCTGAGAATACGTCTTCGAGGAATTCGTCGTCCGATGTGAACTCGCTGATGTGCGGCTGGTATGACGCCGGCGCGGACGGCGACGTGATCGATCTCGAGTGCAAGCCCGGTCTCATGCCGCCGCCCTGGGTGCCTCCCGCCATCAACCCGGCCGACGCGCTAAAAGCTCCAGGATTCATCGTGTTGGAACTCGGATCCCTTCCCGTAGCTGGTGGCCTGTCAGTAAACCCATTCTGGAACGTGCTGTTGTTGGAAGCCTGGTGCAGGATTGGCAGGATCTGCTCATCATACAACTGCGCTCCGGACTCGAAGCTGTCCGGCGAGAACTCTGTGATGGTCTTCGATGAGCGGCCGTCGCTTGGTGGGCTCGTTCCGAGGTCGTCGAAGAAGTCGTCGAGGCTGTCCAGCTTGGTAACGAGGTCGCCGAGGTGTCCGTCTCCGCGGCCCTCGTCGGACATCATCGTCTCGGTCCGGTCGGGCATTTGGAAGTAGCTGTACGGGAAGTCGTCTGTGTGGAACTCGACGTCGGGCGTGGGAGTTGCTTCCGTCATTATTCCTTCGGCGGTCTGGCACATGTAGAATGCGGCGTGAATGTTGGCGCGGGTAGAGTCAGTCTTCTTGGCTGGTATGGGGATGGCCCAGCCTGAGGCTTCTGGAATGCCGAACAAGCTCTGGATGCGCTCATACTCCTTGCGGATCGTTTTGGATGTAGAGCGCGTCATGCTCATTCTGAGGTGCTGCTTGTCCATGGCGCTTCCCGACATTGTCATGATGTTGTCCAGAACCTCCAACGCCTCCATGCAGAACTCAGTCTGCAGGAGACGTAAGAGCGGCGAGATCAGATCGGAGCCGTGTCCAGCCAATTCGGGCTTGCGCATATCAATCTCAGGAATGACAATGCTGAGAATGTTCATCGTCTTCAGCTTCACCCACGCCGTGGAGTTGGTCAGTAGACCCATCAGGAAGATTACCATCTTGAAGTCCAACTTGGGCAAGAAGTGGTCCTTCACAGCTTCGAAGAGACGGCTTTGGAACTCCCTGCCATTCCCTTGGTACTTGAAGGCGACATATTCCTCAAGCACGACGGCGATGTTGCCGAGTCCTTGAGCCTCGGCGACAGCGCAGAGAATGTCAGCAGACTGTAACGCCGGCTCACCGGGCTCATCTTGCTCCAGTTCATGCAAAAAGCGCGGGAAGTTCGCCAGGATAGCGAAGAACAGCCTGCTGTCGTCTCCGACGAGGCCATCGCTCGGCAGCTGCACCAGCTTGTCAAGCGTGCTGAGCGTGGTTTCCATGCAGACTGACGACCTCAATCCCTTGTAGAGAAGAGATTGTAGCCCTTCGAACTGACCATCCCATCTTGAGGGCTGGCCGTCGAGCAGCAGCCGTCGAACATTTGGCAAACGGAAGTCAACCTTGGTGAGGAATTCGTTCAGCATTTCCACGGCCTCCAGGTATTCGCGCTCATTGATAGACTCCAAACACGCGCAGGTCGTCCAGAATAGTTGGGGGAAGGTGAGTAATTTGTCGGCATCAAGCTTGAGAATCAGAGTCTTAAGAGTTGTGAGAATTTCCATGGCAAACGTCTGAATCTCCGTGTCTTCGTCGGCAATGGTGTTCGACAAGCGAGCGAGCATGTCGCCCAACATGAAGTGGTCTAACGATGTGAGAATACACCGGAAGATCTGGAAGGATCGGCAGGCAAGATGTCGGACCGGGCATGATGTCGCCCACGTCAGTGAGAGTCTGCCCCATTGGTCTTTGATACCAGGGTAAGTCATCTCAAACGTCTTGACAACTTCAGCTGTGAGGAACTCCATGCTCGGGGGAACCTTATTGTCATGATCATCAGCCTTGCCATTGCTGTCCTCATAACCCCAAACGACCGAGCGATCATGGCGGCGAATCAGATCTATAAGATCTTCAATTGATGCCCTGGCCGTAGGCGGCGTCTGGTCATCCAACTGGGAGATGACAAGCTCATGGATGAGATGGACTAGCATTTCCCGAGCTTGCTCTTGGACGAGGGGAGTGTAGTGGTCCCAGAGAACGGTGACAACTTGGAGGAGCACTGGCACATTGTCTGGTATCAGGTGAACGGGAGATACCATAAGGTCCACGAGCAAAATAAGTGACAGCTGGCCCAACGAGAACCCGGCTTGCTTCGTTCCAACAGGAAGAGCTTCGCTGAGGTCCGCGCAGTAAGGTAGTAGGCCAATATCTGGCGGCGGTGGCATGGCATCCTTCTTCTCATTCGGAACCATTGCCTTTGGAGTGATTTGCATGAGAAGAAATTCGACAACCTTCATTCCAGGGGTGCTGGTGGTGCTGGAGAGGAAGACGACGATCTGCTTGGCGTACTCGACGAAGTTCTGCTCCCGGCGTTCGAGACACAGCGAGATTATAAAGTCGAGAATCAGCCGGACGTTGCCTGGGTACGGGCCGGTGGCGAGGGCCTGCCAGAGGGCTTGCACCTCATTGTGCAGCGCGCCGCTAGACTTGATTGTGATTTCCAACAGATTGGCCAAGAGAACGTATGACTGGGCAATTGGGCCGCCGTTCGGATCAACCTTCAGCTCGATGGACTGTATCCAAGGTAAAATAACGGCGACGACATTCCGCTGGGAGGCTGCTTGAAGATCCTTGAAATAGAGTGTGAACTCCGAGAATATGTGGAAAGCCAACTCAGTGTGTTGTTTGGCAAGTCTTTTTGAAATCTCGAATTGGGCAAGCTTGTAAACGGCTTTGGTCTTGTCGGAAATACTGATATCGTAGTCTTGAATCTTGGACGTGCGCCCTGGCTGTTGTCGCTCTTCAAGTGCCCGCAGAACACGAGCTGACTTGGATCGTATGTCACTTTCGTCGTTGCCAAGGGTGAAAAGGCAAAGACCAAGCAACTTCCAGAAAGGGCATGAGTAATCGAGATGCTCAAGCAAAACCTGAGTGACAACCGCAAAGTAACTCTCCTGGACCTTGGAGACGTCGGACAGGTAGCAACGAGCTATGCAGTGCTCCAAGAGGTAGGGGTACTCCTGGTTGTGAACAATCAGGTTCTGCAAGGCCCGACGTCCGATCACGTTCATTCGGTCGCTACCCGAGTTGAAGATAGCCTCGATCCACGCGAGCATTCTCCGAATGTCGAACTGCAGTGTGGCACCGCTCTCAGTAGTGATGCTCATGGGACCACCACAGAGAGCTGCCATGGCACTGAGTGCTGCCGTGCGCAAGTTGCGCTTCTCGATCTCCATTGCGGCAGTGACAGTCCCTCTCTCACCCAGTGATTGTTGGTCGATGAGAGATTGCCTCATGGTATCTTCGCGAACACGAATCTGAGTCTGGTTTGGCGAGAATCCACACCAGTCTTCCATGAGGGAGAACGCGGACTTCCTGGATTCAAACGTCATCCAGCGGGACGGGTCTTTCGTCCTGTTGATACCCTCGAAGAGCTCTTCCATCAGTCCACAGTAGTGTCGTCTCAACTTCTGGAACTCCCAGTCCATTTGAACTTCGCCATCCATCAGGAAGAGTTTGAGGTCCCTCGTGTACGTGACGAGATTCGTGAGAACCCACTCGTCATTGTAGACTTCTTCTAGCTTCAAAAAGTGGCAGGTAAGCTTGTAGACGTGCGTTATTTCTGTTCTGAGCAAATCCATCTTGCGATTACGTCTTGGGCTGCTATTAGTGCGTTGGTGGATACGGGCGCGAGCCTCGTCGTTGCAGCGTGAGACTTGTCCAGCCAGCTCCTCCAGCAGTGTGCGGTAGATGTGAATATTAATAGAACCCATGGCGAGGACGACCGCGTCTCTGACGGATGCCGAGGACACGGACAGAAGGGGGATCAAGTACTTAAACAGGACCCGAGCTGAAACAATCTTGTCTGCTGAGGTAGGCTTGGACGTCTTTCGGCTATGTTGTGTTCCTTGAGGGTTGGCCGGGACAACGGCGCCAGGGTCAGCCAAGGTTGTACAGGCGAATATGAGGTAGAGTTTCCATTGTTCCACAAGAATCTCTGGCTGCGTCGTCGGTGTCCTACCGGCGATGCGGGCGCTGCCGGGATCGGATCCGTAGTACAAGCCTCTGGTAGGTTCCGAAAGAAGTACGATCGCCTTATACATCTGCAGGATCCGGTTGCAGATTAAGTCTCGGCCAATGGTGACTGTGAATGGGCACTTCTCGTACGCAATACGGATGAGATTGGGGAAGAGTTTGAACCACAACGTAGTGTCGTATGACACATCGCTAGTGCACAGCTCCACAAGAGCTCCTCGATTATTACTGTTTTGGATGCCTCTTTGGAGTCTGCTTCTCTCAGCAACCGAGAGACCCTCATCCTTGAAGTTCATCACCTGCATGGAATCGTTCTCGAGAATGTCGATCACCCGCAGCGTATCCTTGTCCTGGTTCTGCAATGCCTTGTCGAAATCGGTAATGAGTCTGAGAACGGTAATGGCAAAGTACCGCACCCTGCGAGACTGGGAGCAGAGGAAGAACAATCCGTGGGCCTCGGCCTGGTCTACTTCCGCCCAGATGCCCGACAAGTCAAGCTTAGCCCCACGCTTGTCGTTGGCCTCAAGTTGGTCGATCGATGCATCGCGAGTTTTCCTTCTAATCTCCTCAATCCAGATTTGCAGCAGCTCCACATAGAGACGAAGAGTGCTTTCGATGTGACCAGGGCCAAGCATGCCACCATCGGACATCGTGGAGTAACGGTCGTCGAAATTGAATATGAAGCGAGCAAATCCCATCGTGACTTGCTGTGCGTGGGCGTGTTTCGCAATGGCTTTGAGTGACTGCGCGGAGGAAAATGCGACGTTGGACTGCACGTGGGCAGTCCCGGTACAGAGAAGATTGATGAGCGAGTTAAAGGGTATATCGACAGAGAGACAACGGGGCAACGCTTGAACCGCAACATGCAATAGCTCATAGAACGCCTGTTTGTGATCTGCAGGGGACTGATGGTCGTCTCTCCGCGAAAAGTTAAATGTGTCCGCAATAGGGGTCTTGGGCCCTGGGCTGTTGAACTTTTCGTCCAAGACAGCCTGGCCTCCGAACGTGTTGTCACAGATGATTGTGATCTTGCCGAGAATCTCACAAAACTTATGATAGTACTCCCTTACGGTGTCACCGAGGGCAGCAACCTTGACTGGACGAGAAAGCTGTTCACCTTCGCCACCGGAGGCCCCATACTGGGTGTGATGAGGTGACGCCATTACGGGAGAAGTAGGCACGCGATCCGGCGTAGGTGGCGGCGGAAATGCGAGTGGGAAAGGAGGCCGCCCTTGCTCCCCATTCTCAAGGTCCGACATGATGGCAAGGAATGCTCTGATTCCAATGACCATGCGATCCGGATCTAACTGTTCAACCTTGAGCTCCTTGTTGGTCACGAACACCTCGGCGTTGATCAGAGGAAAGATGACGTGTTTGAAACAGTATTCGGGCTGCTTGTATCCAATGATTCGGATGATTTGTATAATCGGCTCGGCAACAGCTGAATCTGCGGCGATGAGACTACGCTTGGTTTGTGGCAGAACCAGCTTCATTACCTCATCAAGCTTTCTTGTAGCATTCGGCAAAGAGTCATTGGTTCGGTAGAGGTAAGTCCAGAGGAGTCTTGAAATTACCTGGAGACAGAGCGGTCGAGTGAAGCGGTCCTTCAGCTTCGGTTGTAGCGGCAGGATTAGTTGAAGCCATTGAGAGCCAAAAGTCTCTGGCGTGGATACAGAGAGCATCGTAGCCGTGAGAGGAAAGGCAAAACCCCAGTGCCGCGGCTTGATGAACATTTGCGCCAGTCTAGGACCAATGGCCCCGAGCACCTCGATCCACTTCGGATGAGCCAAGTCCTGGTTTGTTGCTTTGGAAGCAACAGTGAGCAGTAGCGCCTCCAGTACCTGGCAGAAGGCGGTTTTGACTCGTTGGCCGTGTGAACGGTTGAACAAGCGTCCGACTTGAATGAGGTAATCGCAGCATTGTTCCCAGGATTCTTGCGGTACCATGTTGATCCTGAGATGCTTCATTCCACCTAGAACAAGCTCGATTTTACCCTCGGCGTCGCGACCGGCTGGTGATGTTGGACTCTTCACAACCAGATCCTGAAGGGTGCGCTCGATGTCACCAAGAAATCTCTCGGTAACCCCTTTGAAGTTGATCTCGCTCATGACACCAAGAAGCTGAGCAAAGAGGTTCCAGTTGGCGAGTTTCAAGGGGCTGACCATGAGCTGGTCGGTGTCGGCTATCTTGAGCTGCCCAAAAATGATACCCTCCAGCTTTTCTTCCATCTCCAGCGTTAGGAAAGGCAGACTCGTTTGGCTAATGACCTCCAACAAGACTCGGCACAGAATGTAGATCGAGACCGTCGAGCGTCGTTCAGCGTGAGCAACGAATTCTTGCTTGGCGGCAAGCGACGTCTGCGGACTCGTCAAGCCGTTGTCCATCTGTCCTCCGCCAGACAAGGGCTGGAGAGGCTCAGTATTCCTCCGTTGGAGTGGTCCCGGAGGCGCACCCCTTGACTGTTGCAGCTGACTTCGTGCTTCGTTGGCGGCATCGCTCTTGCTTTTCCTCCACAGCATCATTGAATCTATCAAGGGTTTCGGACGGGGGCGGGCGATGTGGCCCAGGGCGGTAATGATCTGATCGAATGAGGGATCGACTCCAGGGCCGCAGATCTGCTCGACCTGCGGCTCCGGTTCGAATGGAACCGTGATGCAGTCATTGAGCTTTTCCTCGGCTTGAGCAATAAACTAGCACAAAAGAGATTAGTTACTACCGCAAGAGAAGGGTAAGGACGAAGAGCATACTGATGTGAAGAGCACATGCAGAGCGTATTCTCCCACGGTCTTCTGCTCGTCCTTGTGATGTCGTGAGGAGTGGGAGTGGTGGTGCGCGTGGTCGCGTCTCGACTTGCTGTGCATTCGTTCTATCTTCCTCTGCGTCACGGAAGCGTTCGTGAAGTCGGTCGCGGATGAGGTCCTCTCTGGGACGTGAGGGCCGGAGTTGACGGTTGTGCCGGACAAGGCGGTGCCCGGGCGTGGCCCCGGGGGCGCGTCTGGTTCCAATCGCCCGACGGCATGCATATCGGGACGGTCTGAGGTTGAGGTGAGGCTCGCGCCGGCAGCAGCAATCATCTGCGGGCTGAGGGGACTCGAAGACGAGCTGGCGTGACTTCCATTTCTAGAGTGTTGGATGCCGTGGACTATGGATGTTTGGCGGTGGTGGCCGTAAGAGGCGCTCTTAGGATCGACGACTCGCTCGATTACGCCGCCGACGGCAGACCGGGACTGGGAGTGGTTGTGTATTCGGGGGGAGGTGAGGTTCGAGCCTGCTACGGGGGGCGGCTGGGAAGACAGCTTTTCGAAGGAGGATTCGCGGGAATGGGTGACGGAGCGAGATGTCGGATACGGTTCCAAGGCGGTGGGCCTCAGGGTTCGATCCCAGCCGTCGTCGTCCTCGTCTTCTTCGTCGAGGGTGGTGACGGATCGCGGAGAGAACTTTAATGGCGGGTCCTGCAAAAGATCGGGCAGCGTCGTCTGGGACGGAGCTAGACAAGACGACGTCTTATGGTCAGCGACAGGCTCCCCCCCTCTCTTGTGAAACAACTGGCTGCGCGTAGGGATGGAGACGGGTTGGAGGTTTGGATGCGTTCGACGTTTTGAGGGTGCACAGATGCAAAGTCCGCCGCGGCACACACCAGCGCCATAAGTAAGCAGAGCAAACCAGGGAAAGGGACGGGTAGGGGCCAGAGGGAGAGGACGGGTATGGTGATCGAGTAGAAGGACTGTAGAAGGGGGGCTGCAATGGTATGAAGGGCGCAAAAGAAACGGAGTTCAGGGCCGGGAAGCACACACACACGGCACGGCACAGCAACACCAACAGCAAACGGTGGTAAGGTAGCCCAAGTAGCGTAGGCGGGAGCACGGCGGCGACCAACAATGCAGCGCACGGCTCGAGGCTTCTTTAGACCCGTGTTTGTGCCCCCTTAGGTCGAGAGGAAGCGTGTGTGTGCGTGCGCGCGCGCGTGTGTGTGTGGATGCGGCGGATCAGGGTAGCGATGGTGGTGATGTTATTCCGTGGTCGACGGCGGAAGATGGTTCCTGAGGCGTCGGATGGGACGAGGCCAGAACAGACCATGGCGGGCCAAGGAGAAGAGAAGAGACGAGATGGAGGGAAGCGAAGCATGGCGCCGGGCAGCGGTGCGTAGCGCAAAGTAGCGTCCGGTGTATTCCTCCTTATCGTCCACGGCCCGTCCAGGTATCAAGATCAAGGAAAGGCGTTGTACATAAGGTACAGAGGCATGTGTATATGTGCGTGTGAATGTGTGTGTGCATATAGGGGGTTGAGGTAATGTATGTAATGCAGCTATACTCACCCATTGTCGAGTCGGATCGAGTCCCATGATCCGGGTCTTACGACATTCGAGAGTTCGTGACACCGTCTCTGGCGGCCGGAAGCGAGGTGGATGGGAGGTACGGAAGCGGAGGGCGGAGGATGCGGGAGGAGGATGACGATGAAAAATGTGTTAACAAAAGGCGGCGGGACCAAAGAGGATTTGAACTCGGAGTGGGTGTGATGAATTAACGGACGGGAAAGGGGGAATATGGATAGGAGATAGATTGACTGGCAATGACAAGGCAGAGCAGCCAAAGGAGGCAGGCCGACAAACAAATCAACTGAGAGAAGCAGTTTTAATCAATTAATTCAATCAATAAAACGAAGCAAGCACCATCTCGACTACCTAGTTCTTTGCCTAGGTACCTACCTTGCAAAAGGTGGTTGGAAAGAGAAACTGCTGGCGTCTAGCATCGGTACCAAGAGCCATGCTCCATTGGCCGGGCCTGTCTTGTCGACTAGAGGGTGGGAAAGAAGCATAAGGCAAGGTATCCGTCAGGAGAGGCTCAGTACCTAAGGTATCATAGGCGAGCCTGTCCGGCGCGGTTACTTCTGCTCCAAGCGTCAATGTGCGTGACGACAGCACTATAGCGACCGTGGGCAATGTACCTCGTCCTGGGAACGTTGGGTACCTACCTTAGGGATACACCTCACAAAGGTAAGTCATCCGATCAGTGGCACTCCGTACATTTCTGCCCAGCTCGATGCCCTCATTCGCTGTCGACAGGCCCTCACAGGACCTCGAGCGCAGCCAGGACCCATGCCGATGTCATGCTTCTTCCGTCTCTCCTTTTTGTCTCTTTGGTTCTGTCCTCTGTTCTCCGTAAAACTCTCTCCCCATCTTTGTACGGCCTGTGGGCGGCAGAGAGGGATGAGATCACCAAAAGGCACTAGAAGAGGGATGAGATCACACTTCAAGTTCAGACTCTCTCACTGATCCTCCATCCTTGGCTAACAGGTTTCCCGCTGCAGGTTTCCCGCGGCTGGTTCCTGGCTCCTCATGGCTGTCAAGCTGCGTCCTTCGGGCCTAAAAATTGCCCAAGAAAACCCGTGGCCGCAACGTTTTTCTACATTTTTCTGAATGGCATTGGCCACGCGACAGGGGTCGTCTATGCAAGGGCCGCAGCCAATCATCAATCCTCATGGCCCGGAGTGCGGAGGGGCAGCCAGGGGGAGCACTGGTCCCTGAAGGCTGAGGGTCTCCGAAAACACCGGAATCCGGATGGGCGCGCCCCTCCCTTTCGAAGTTCGCAGCCCTGAGTAGCTTGCCGGGGAATGCCTCAGGGCGGTACCGCTGAACCATTCGGTTTGGCGCATCAGCTTTGCAAAGTGATCATGAAGTCGGAGAATCCAATCAATGCTAGCTACACTACCGGGCTGCTGATCTTTCTTATGTGCGGCTGAGTTGGCATTTTCAGATGTGAACCATGCCTGTTGTTGTTGCAGCCGATGAGGGCGGCAGGACTACTTCATCTACGATAGCGTCAACGGTGAAGTACGTGGCAAAAGAAGCGATGGTCAAGTAAAGGTAAACATGCTCAAGGCTTTCCAAACTCGTTTTTTCGACTAGGGCAAAGACAATAGCGCAGAAGGGTATCGCTTGGCAGAGTCCTAGGGCTTCTGGCGTCTGAATCTGCCCTCTTGGCTTCTTCTAGAGGATGATCAGTGCTGGGGATTGACATCCGTGCCGTGAATCGTCATGCAGACAGTGCAGTATTGCAGGTTAACATGAGGAATTGCGAGGCCACTGGTAGGAGGCACCTTCGCTAGGCAATGACGATCCCAGGAAGACGAATCCACGTCTTATCCTAATTAGCCCATTGATTAAGTCCTGTGCAGTTCAAAGGCGCATCTTTGCTTCCAAAGACGGGTGAACTACGAGACTAAGTTAAATTTGTGTGAGAAAGTGTAATTACTCCCATGTGGCTGAATATGGGTGGCGAAAGGCACTAATGACATGGCCAATTCTGGACACGATCACCATCGAAGCCCCGTGGCATCTGACCTGCGGCAGCCTGCATTGTTCGTTGAACAGGTTCTTCAAGTGCGGTCTTGTGATGAGATGAGTTGATCTGGTGATCATCTGCAGCTCGTCCAGCACAACGGCAGTCGTCCAGCTTCGTATCCGTTGTATTCACTGGGCGGATGTGGTGTGTGATGTCAATTGCGCGCCGTTCGACCGAACGAAAAGAAAAGAAAACGTTCGAGAGCCGTGGCGGAGTCGAGCCGAAGAAAGGGAACGAGTCCAACAAGCCTCGCAGTAAAGAAATAAATATAGGAACGCACAACGACTTTCGTTCCTGACAACTGGGATGCATTCCTTTTATCGAAGAACCGATGCTCGCTTGTCGATTTTCTTCTGCATGTCATTCGATTTGATCAGGGTCTGCTCCCTCGTCGCAGACTCGCCAGTGGCGCAGCGTGAACGAGAGGCTCGCATTTCGCGACCTGGTTAGCTGCGGAGGCGTGAACATGAGCACTACCTTATCTGGCAGGCGCGAGAATACGACGTATAGCAAGGCCAGAAGCAAGGCGGGCAGGCGCCGGCGCGGGTAGAGAGAGGACTGTACTAAGGTCCGAGACCGAAATCAATGAGACGCAGTGCAACCCCGGGGGAGGGAAGTTGTCCCGAAAGGCAGGTCCAGTTTTCATGTCGACGAGGTCTGGGCCCTGGCGCAAGTTCCGCCGCTGGTGCTCCGGCTTCAAACCGGCAGCCTCGGGATGGGCGTGCGATCTAGCTAGAATAAGGCACAAGTTGGCGATCCCCTTCTGCGACTGCCGGCCGGGCCGGCATCGTGGGAGGAGCGGACTGGTTTATTCGTCCGGGGCGCCGACTCCACAAGGCGGACATTCGATGTGCTTGCTCGGCCGAGAGTTAGGGTAATACTCTTGGTAACCTTTATGTCCGAAAAGAAACGGGGTCTTTTCCACGCCGAATGATGAATGAAACTTAGCAGTTAGGGTAATACTCCTCAACGCCCAATGACTGGCGCCCACGCAGCGAGCGTATTCGTGTTCGGGGAGGTATCGACTACCAGTCCGAGGACCCGTGTCACCCATGATTCTGATGGCGGCCATGATGCCGTCGTAGCCAAGAGGCAGAAAATGTGGCTGTCATTGACTGCAAGTCATGGGCGATGTGGTGGACCGGAATGGAATACCGCCGGTCCCTGCGCCGGAATCCGAGGATGCGGAAAGTTCTGGACAGTGGAGTCTGGAGAGAAGGTAAGACGTTCGAGTTCGAGTAAGGAGAGGCGGCCAGGTGGCAGATTGTCAGGCAAGGCGCACGAACCGCGGCAGGCCGTTGTTGAGACGAGGCACAGCAAATGCAACTGCCGTGGCCGATTCCGTGGCTGCGGTGTTTTCGAAGGTAGGCCATAGAATAGGAAAGCCCATTGTGGCGGTATCGAAAGTACTCGCTATCGGTCTCGCGGGGAGGGGGGTTCCCTTGGGTGCTTGGCTCGCGTCCCAACCCAATCGAAGACGGCGGGATCCATCACGATCTCCATCTAGGCATGCATCGTCTGCCGCTCGCTGCGCTGTCAATGATTCAACGAGTCAGAAGTGTTTGCTGTTTGCTGTCCTACCTCAGCCTGGCTTACTGGTCAGACTGGTCACTCATCAGTCAGTCCACTTCGGGGGACCAAGAGTAAAGTCAGGTAGGTAGGCACTAGGCACGTAAGGTAGGTATCGTTCGCCCGTTGCCTTGTCGTTACGGCTTACGGCACCAAAGATGTCAGATTTAAGCTTCTGGGCTGCTTGCCTTCCAACCTGCTTCGAATCTCGTCGCCGTTGCCAGATGCCATTGCCGTCAGGTAGTGCCATGGCGTGGCCGCATGTCGTAGCTGACTCATTCAGACCCACTCTTCGTAGCCCAAAAGTCCGTCTGCTTCATGTGAATGGCACAAAAAGGGGCTGATTAAGCATCGGACGGGACAGCGGACCGACGGAGGTGTGAGAGGAGTGAGGGTGGGTGTGAACACAGCCTTCAATTCCCGGTATGTATCTTTTAGGTCCCTCTGCCGGCGAGGGAAATTACCTTGGTAAGTCAGCCCGGTCCCTTATCTCACCCCGTCGACTTGTTGCAGTCATCCCGTTCGTCCATCCTCCTCTTCTTTTCTCTGCAGCGGTGCACCGACAAACTCGCTTTATTTCATTTTTGCCTGAACTCTTTTCCAATTTAGATCTTCCCTCTCTTCTTGCTAACCCCATTTCCATAAACTGGTTATTGTGCTACGTTTCCTATATTCTATCTTCTCACCAAAGACACCAACTGTATTTCTGCCTGTGTTAGTCAACAACACACATACCTCCCCTTGACCAAGGTGAAAAGGCTCACCCGCCGCCCCTGCGCACACCAAGATGTAAGTACCTCCCCACCGTTCCCACGCCCACTAGGTACCCGCCCACCCACCATAGGTTCAGCGCTGTGTTTTGCTCCTGCTGGATCCCCCAAGCCTGAAGCAGCGCCGTCCAGTGCCCGAAACTCGGCATCTCTGCTGTCTGGCGCCCCCCAGGCTTCCCACTGGATAATGGGCCACCCACCCCAGCACCACCACTCGCTGTCTCCCACCACACACCGCACGGCGATTGTCGAATCACCCCCCGCTGATCTCATGTGAACACGATTGCAGTCTCCGTCCCCTACCGACCTTACGCTCAAACGTGCGAACGAGGCTTCGGCTTGTTTCCCCCCAATTACCTCCAACAACCGCCACTGCCCGCGGCTACCTGATCAATCCCAAATCCGTCAGAGAGGTCTTCCCACACGGCTGGCGACCCGGCAATTGCGCTCTGGTGATCTTTCTGCCTCGCGCCTCTCGTTTTCTGGTTGCGTCTCTTTTGTATCTTTCTCTCTCGCAACCCCGCCCCAAAAACTCGGTCTACGAGAAGAAAAAACTCAACTCGGAGTTGTCGTCGGTCTTCACGAGATTCCTCCTCAGTTGAGTCCGACGGCCCAACATGGCGGAACTCGACACGCTGGACATCATTGTCCTGGCTGTCATCCTCCTGGGAACGGCGGCCTACTTCACAAAGGGCAAATATTGGGGTGTCGTGAAGGACCCGTACGCCAACGCCTTCGCCAACGCCAATGGAGCAAAGGCCGGCAAGACGAGAAACATCCTGGAGAAGATGGAGGAGTCGGGCAAGAATTGCATCGTCTTCTACGGTTCGCAGACTGGTACCGCCGAGGACTACGCCTCGAGACTCGCAAAGGAAGGCAAGAGCCGCTTCGGCCTCGAGACCATGGTCGCCGACCTGGAGGACTACGACTACGACAACCTCGACGCCATCCCCAGCGACAAGATCGTCATGTTTGTTCTCGCTACCTACGGCGAGGGCGAGCCCACCGATAACGCTGTCGACTTCTACGAATTCATCACCAGCGAGGACGTCTCCTTCTCCGAGGGCAACGATCCGCCGCTGAGCAACCTCAACTTCGTCGCCTTCGGTCTCGGCAACAACACCTACGAGCACTACAACTCCATGGTCCGCAACGTCACCAAGGCCCTCGAGAAGCTCGGTGCCCACAGAATCGGAGAGGCTGGCGAGGGTGACGACGGCGCTGGCACCATGGAAGAGGACTTCCTCGCCTGGAAGGACCCCATGTGGGCTTCCCTGGCTGAGAAGATGGGATTGGAGGAGCGTGAAGCCGTCTACGAGCCCACCTTCAGCATTCTGGAACGTGAGGGCCTCGAAGCCTCCTCGCCCGAGGTCTACGTCGGCGAACCCAACAAGATGCATCTCGAGGGTACCGCCAAGGGTCCCTTCAATGCCCACAACCCCTACATTGCCCCCATCGCCGAGTCCAAGGAGCTGTTCAGTGTCAAGGACCGAAACTGCCTGCACATCGAAGTCGACATCAGCGGATCCAACCTCTCCTACCAGACCGGTGACCATATCGCCATCTGGCCCACGAACCCGGGTGAAGAGGTTGACCGCTTCCTCGACCTCGTCGGACTTGCGGAGAAGAGACACTCGGTCATCAGCGTCAAGGCCCTCGAGCCGACTGCCAAGGTCCCTTTCCCCACGCCCACCACTTACGATGCCATCATCCGCTACCACCTCGAGATCTGCGCCCCTGTTTCCCGTCAGTTCGTGTCTACCCTCGCCGCCTTTGCTCCCTCTGAGGACATCAAGGCCGAGATGGTCAAGCTCGGAGGCGACAAGGACTACTTCCACGAGAAGACCGGTGCCCACTACTACAACATTGTTCGATTCCTGCAATCCGTCAGCGGCGGCCAGAAGTGGACCAACATCCCCTTCTCCGCCTGGATTGAAGGCCTCAACAAGCTCCAGCCCCGCTACTACTCCATCTCCTCCTCCTCCCTCGTCCAGCCCAAGAAGATTTCCGTCACCGCCGTCGTCGAGAACGTCATGATTCCCGGCCGCGAGGACCCCTTCCGCGGCGTCGCCACCAACTACCTCCTCGCCCTCAAGCAAAAGCAGAACAACGACCCCGAGCCCACCGCCTTCGGACTTACCTACGAGATCAGTGGTCCTCGCAACAAGTACGACGGCATCCACGTTCCCGTCCATGTCCGCCACTCCAACTTCAAGCTGCCTTCCGATCCTTCCAAGCCCATCATTTGCGTCGGTCCCGGAACTGGTGTCGCACCTTTCCGCGGCTTCATCCAAGAGCGCGCCAAGCTGGCGCAGGACGGCGCGGACGTGGGCAAGACGATTCTCTTCTTCGGTTGCAGGAAACAAAGCGAGGACTTTTTGTACAAGGACGAATGGGAGGTAAGACACCAAAAAGCCCTTCTCACCTGAAACAACGATGCAAGGGATAAAAGACACTGACACATCATCAAATAGCAATACAAGCAGGCTCTCGGCGACAACTTCGAGCTAGTTACGGCCTTTTCCCGCGAGGGTGCCAAGAAGGTCTACGTACAGCACCGACTGAGGGAGCGCGCCGAGGAGATCAACAAGCTCCTCGAGAAGAAGGCGTACTTCTACGTGTGCGGTGACGCCGCGAACATGGCCCGCGAGGTCAACACCGTCCTCGCCCAGATTTTGTCCGAGCAGCGTGGCATCTCCGAGGCCAAGGCCGAGGAGATTGTCAAGAACATGAGGGCGGCGAACCAGTACCAGGTACGACACACTCGCGTCCCTATCATGATAGTTTTCGGAGTTTGCTAACGTACCATTCGCAGGAGGATGTCTGGTCATAGACTCAGTTGTACGGCCGGTAACTAGAAAAGAACATGCTAAGGGTGCGCGTGTGAGGGGGTGGACATACGCTTCTTTGGGATATATGGTGTGCATTGTATGCGGTTGCAATTGGCCTGGGCGATGTCTGGTTCAGGCGTGGGATGTGTGCGCACGTCTTCTCTTAGCATAGGGCGGCGTATGTTGTGCATGTTGGAACTGGGGTGACGGAGTAATTATGCATCGGAAAGGGCTCTCTGCTCCGGTTTCTCTTCCGAGCTAGAGTGGGCTAATTGGTTCAATTTGGCATATAACCTTTTTTCTGTAAAGCTCCCGTTGTCCTGCGTATACGCATGCCTATCATTTGATTTTGTTTTTTTCTCGTGTTATCTGGAGTTTGTACTGAGATGGTTCCTTCAGAGTATAGACATTCACACGAGTACACGTTTCAAACCTCAGCATGGGCTCGCTGTACGTGACGCGCGTAGATGAGTTGCCTGGGTGGGGAAACGTCTTTTCTGAGAGAACGGGTGATGAGGACGGGCATTGTGAAGTGGGTTGGAAAGACGACGGATGCTTGCATCAAATCTTCTGCGACGTTGGTGGCCCGATGCATTCTCGCGCTCTGGCCGGGGCCGGTCGAGAAGCCACCGCCGACTTCTGCAAAAGGGGGTTACGTCCAGCGCTGGCAAACCTTTATCGCCGGGTTTCTTAATCAAGGTCTACCACCGTCTTGGGTCGGTTTCGGGCGGATTCGAGCCTGGGCCAGAATCGATCATATATCAAATCGTGAAAGTCAGATGGGCTTTTCGTCTTTCGGAACGGGTATCACGATTCCTGTCGCCAGCCGGTACGATGAACGTGTGATGGAGATAATACCAAAGGGATTCCATCGTGATGCGGGACGGGACGAGATCCGATTTCCCCGCAAGACTTATCCATTTCCTCCCATGCCAAGAGTCTGATGTCCGGGGGGACTCCATCACCCGGTCTTACTTCGATCTGATCAGCTACAGCGACGCATCGGGAAGCAAACATCCCAAATGTCGGCCGATTTGAAGTCATCCATACAAGGAAGAAATACCGGCCGACTGAAGCTTCATTCTGGGGCAAGGAGAGCCGGGATTCCCCGCTGTCCGCATCAATAGGTAACTACCATCATCACACGGCCATTGTGCGGCCATGTCGAGGTCTGGGAGCGCCGCTCGTTCGACCAAGACATGGCGACTAGGGCGTCATTGCGAAGCCACGGAGGCAGGATTGTTTCTCCGTCACCTTTCAATCGCCGCCTCAGCCAGACTCGGGATCGTCATCCTTCAATCAGGCGATCCCCCTTTGCTCCTGAGGAGAATTTGCTGCCAGAATATTGGCGGCTGCCATGATATGCCCCTAGGAAAAGAGGTAAGCATTTTTCGATGCCTCGCGTCATGCGGCAGCACCAAAACGATAGCTTGCAGTCTGCAATTCACAAGCCGACCTTTGCCCTGGGTATGGGTTGCCGCTGCGAGATCGATCTCCGCCCCAGCCAGCCTCCAACCCTTCCGCTTGACAGGAAGTCTGGAGGTTTCTTACCGCCACTTTGGACGAAAATCGAGGGCCGCGACCTGTCATCTCGTCTGTCTCTTTACAGACAGGTGGCTGCCCAACTATTTGGTCCCCGACACCGCTAAAGCTACGAGCTACGAGCCGTCCGATGATGAGCCCACACTGTTCGGCGGGGTAGAGTAGACGTTAATATCGAGGTGCCATTTATGCTCGGACCGATCGAAAGACGGAAACTATGGCTGACCAGGGATCTCGGGAGTGGTGGAGGTCATGATCTGATCTTGTCCGCTGGCTCTTCAGCCTCATGAACTCTCAAGCAACTTCACCCGAAGAATCGATCCCGAGCCACGAAGACCACCACTTGTTGCAAAAGCAAGCGGACAGAGTTTCTCGGAAAGCTCTCAGTCGGGCTATCGGGTTCGTCCCATCGTGTGTGTGAAATTGCGGCACGGTCTCCTCCATCTGACCAACCCACGTCCTTTCTTTTTCCTCGCGCTGTTCCAAGCAGGGAAGACGCATGTTTAGCCTTCAGGTCTCAGCCAAACACAGCATGTCTGCTAGGTCGGGTACCCCATCTCTTCTTTTCGTTTCGGTTGGCTTGTGTGAAATTTACCACCAGACTCGTGGTCCGACTGGGTTGTAGCATCGTTTGGAAATAGTATCAAAGCTATGATGCCTGGCTACCTCCCTAGCAGGCTTCCATTATTAGTGGATTTTTGAGGATCACGGACTACAGCGGGCTTGCTGCCCCCCTCCAGGAGATGGCTTGTAACCGGAGAAGCTTACCTCGTAGGATTCTACGGGCCATGTGCCCCGATGAAGGTCTCAGGTACCCGCTTCACCACGTCGACGACTCTGCTCTTCCTCCAACGCCAGTGCTCCAGATCACTACAGGCCCAGAATATCGTGAGATACAGCCCGCATGTATTCTATGCCGAAGTTGGTTAGGACCTGTTTCGTCTCCGAGCGAGAGGTTCTCAACAAAAAGAAGAAAGCGAGGGTCCGTCCAATTTGGACAAACCGCCTTCCACCCATCTTCCACTCCACAGATTGCCTCTGACTGGCACTCATCGTCTTGGTTGCCAACTATGCTTAGCTTGGGCTGCCTCGATGCATATGTGATTTGCACCCTTGATCCTGGCGCTCGAGACTGCCAGAACACAGCTGTCCGGCCAGTCATTTGACAGCGAGTACGTGGACTGAGATCCTGGTCATCAAAGTACCTACCAAGACCGAGTAGCGTGGACAATGAAGGCTGCCGGCCATTGGTTAGGGACGAACGCCTGCGTCGATGGGGATCAACAGCACGTCGCAGACTTCAGAACCGGGTTCCCGAAGCAGAGACATCAGACAGCCTGACTTTCCTGACTCTGATCCGAGAGCTATCTCTCCTCTCCTCTCCTCTTCTCGACGCTAACCCTGTCTCAGAGATCAGTGATCAGAGAAGAAAAGAGTTTGGTGGGCCATCACTCTATGACAACCACGCTTGGCTGCAGGGCAAGGGTTGCAGACCGCAAAGCAACTTGTCTGAAAGGACACCATCCCATAAAGACAGAGAGAAATCCGTCAGACTGCCCAGCCATCCCCTTCCCTTCCCGAAAATGGCACCCAGATAGACTTTTTCTGCTTGCTTGACACATCTAGTCTCGGTTCAGCGGCTACCGGTATTCTTAGGACAAACGGACGGTGAATGGCGGTTGCATTTTGATATTATAGTTTCCTTGTCGATTTGGATACTTGCAGCCTTTTCTTTGGGGACATTGTCGATTAGTCCCGGTTGGCGCATACTGCTTATTGCAGACACGGAGATTTGACAACGTTGTCGGATTGTATCCGGCGGACTTCGAGTAGGTAACCTGGGAAGCACTCGGAGTGGTAGAGATCTGTTCTTCTCTGATCGTGGAGGTTTTCTGACATTTCTTCTAGAAAATCGAACATCAACGGCATCATTAGCAGCTTGCAAGTCAACCAGCTAGTGTTACTGACCAAGACAACCTGCCACAAGAGAGACGGAGACGGTTATTCTCTGCCAAAGCTTCAACGCCGTCAACGAGAACTCCCCAGTGATTCCTTTCTATTTTCATCTGGGAAGCTTCAATCGAAGTCAACTTCAGGTTTGTCTGACTTAAGCAGAAGATCTGCTTGTCCTTGCGCTTCGCGACAGACTGTCCTGACTGTCGAAGGGTGTATAGGAGTCAGTGCGATACATCATAGGCCTCATCGATCTGACTTGCTGTTGGTTGACTGCATTACGCTTCAGGACTCTCCTGCTTCTCCTTCTTCTCTTTCTCTTGCCTCTGAATGCGAAGGACGCCAGCAAAGGATTCGACCAGTCCACTTCTGCAAGACTATCCCGACCTGCCAGTGCTTTCTGGAGAAGTGTCAGCTCGCTGGAACGCTTTGGACACAGCGGGAAAGACGAAGGCCGAATTTGGGAAAAGGAAGGAAGTTGGTGACATAAGGTAGCTTGAGGAAGGTAAGTCCATACATTTCCCAAGCACCCGCCAACTTGGGAAAGCAAATGTCAAACGGGCAGCTGCTGATGGGGAGTGACAGCCTGGAACAGCAGTGATAGTGACATTGAGTCCCCGCAAGGCATATCTGCTGTGGCCATTTTGGTACAAAGTCACCTTCTCTGCTTACATCGTCACCCGCCTTGTTCTTCCTCTCGACACCATTTCTTTCCCAGCCAAGCATCACGGCCAGCAGCGCCTTACTCTTCCAGAAAGAAAACTCTGGCAGCTTCCTCCTTGAAAGAGTCTTGATCGAACAGGAAGCAAGTATCCTTAAGGACTGAGAGGTAGGAACCCGACATCTGTCTGCCCCTTTATCTTCCCGCCATCCCTCGTCTCCCCCAACTTCAACTTCTTCTCTCGACCACAGCATCACCACTCTTCTTCCAACCATTCTCCCACAGTCTCTTTGACTCAATTGCTCCCGATAGCTTGTTCCATCTTTTTTACTGATCACTCGCTTCTTCACAGAGTCTTTGGTAACAACATTTGCCATTGTTGGCGTCGATCGAGCTCGTCCTGGTTCCAAGGCCTTGATTCATCTTCAGACCACGAAGGTGAGTGACGACGACTCCAACCTAGAATTCCATGGTCGCCCTCCGACATTTGCCATCTTTTCGGGGGCGCAACCCCTGGAATCCCGTTCGCTTCTTAAAACATTCTTGCGTCGTCCACAGGCACCTCGGGGCACCGATTATCTAGGAGACGGCAGCAATTCCATGACGGCCGATTACAACTACAACATCGAGAAAGCTCTTTCTGCTTACTGTACTGATCAGAATTTTTTAACACAGGTTTCCCCAGTTCAGCTCTCTCATCGCTTCTTGGCAACCTCTGGCATTGTTCGAAGTAAGTCAATCCATCACCCATTTACCAACCCCACTCCTTGGATCGTTACGGGAGGCAGACCTTGAGGGTCGCCGGACATGCCAATTTGTTGTCGGTGGCCCCCTGGAAAACTTTGAGCACAGTTACTGACCGTTTGGTTTCCCAGACTTCGGACATGACTATGTCTTATCAGACTCATACCATGGACTCCAAGCACTCCGTTGCCTTCGCTGGCCCGGGTGGCCAGCCCCTTTCCGCCCATGCCCCTCAGTACGCTGAGAATCACATTCCTGGCATGGTTTCCAACGTTGATGGCCTGAACAATGTCATGAACTCTTTTCAAGGCTTGTCTCTGGGCGGCATGGGCCATAACGGCACCGGCATGGGTCAGATGAGCGCCCACACGTACATGGTTCCTCAGGATTACATCCTCGCTCCCCACCTGTCTGGTGCCGCCATGGGCATAGACCAGCTCTCGCAAGGTCCGTATGGCCCGGCGGCCGGTGGCTATCTGGCTGCTCCTGGACAGTTCAACCCCTATGTCCCCTACGGCATGATGCCATTCACTCCTGGTCGTGCTGTCAGCGGCAACGCGGTGCTCCAGGATCGGACCAACCGCGCCCACAACCACAACGACGTTCCTGGTCTTGAGAACCGTCGTCACAGCGGTGGCTCCTACAGCACCACGGAGTCTGCTCCCACAACCCCATTCTACAACGGCGCCAAGAATGACAAGGGCCCTCGTGTGGCTGCTCTTGACCGCTCGACTTACACCACTCCATCTCCCCAGCAAATCGTCGGTCCCAACATGTTCATTGAACCTGCTGCCAAGCACGGCGTCATCAACATTCCTGTTGACCGTAACCTGGACGAGATGTTGAAGCAGGAGCCTCCCATTCCCAAGGCTGTCCCCGCCGTCTTCACTCCTGCTGCTCAGATGAAGACTCTGGACCAGAGCCTGGAGAACCGCATCCCTGGTAACCGCAACGTCTACATTCGCGGCCTCCATCCCACTACCGATGACGAGCTCCTGTACCGCTTTGCCTCTCGCTTCGGTGAGGTCGAGACTTCCAAGGCCATCATCGATACCTCCACTGGTGCCTGCAAGGGCTTCGGCTTTGCCAAGTTCTTCGACGTCCGCGACTCCGAGATGTGTATTCGGGGCTTCCACCGCTTGGGATACGAGGTCGGCTTCGCTCGTGTAAGCCGCATGCTGCTCTAAACTCCTTGCAGAATCTAACATCTGGCGCAGGAATCTTTCAACTCTCGTCTCAAGGCCGAGGGTGACGAGGGCTCCACCAACCTGTACATTTCTAACCTCCCCAAGAGTCTCACCGAGAATGTGCGTGATTGTTTCACCGTCTGCTCATGGCATCTGGGGCTGACCTCTACAGGACCTCGGCGACATCTTCAGGGGCTACCACATCATGTCCTCCAAGATCCTTCGTGACAGCATGGGCAACAGCCGGGGTGTTGGCTTTGCTCGGTATAGATCCCTTTCTCAGACCTGCACACAGCAACGCTGACGATGTCAACAGCTTTGAGTCTAGAGACGTCTGCGACGCTGTCATCAAGCAGTTCAATGGCATTCCCATCGGCGAGGAGGGCATGGTCATGAACATTCGATACGCCGACACTCCTGGCCAGAAGGAGCTCAAGCGTGTCACTGCTGAGCGCCGCCAGTTCCGCACCAACGAGTACAACATTGGAGCCTACGGCACCCCTCTTGTCGGCATTCAGCCCAACATGTACAACCAGCCGTCTTGGAAGCGTGCTCTGCATGCTACCGCCAACACGTGAGAATCCTCTCTCATCTAGAGAACATTGGATTTTCAATGCTGACATTGAGCAGCGTCTACGCACCTCGCTCCATGACCGGCGGTCTCGATCGAATGGGCAAGGGGGTCAAGTCTGGGGGCTACCAGGCGGGCAGCACTGTTCAGGGAAAACCCCAGTACCGTGACCACCCTCGCCATTGGAGCATTCTCCTTGACTGACTTGTTTCTGCAGATCAACCGCTGAGGTCACCGTCGCCGCAAACACGACCGACGACAGCGATGAGGGTGTGACGATCCATCCCGAGGTGACCACGCCGGTCATCGTTAGCACACAGTCCTCCCCGACGGTGAAGAAGGAGAAGAAGGAGAGCAAGGAGCAGAAGGAGCAAAAGTGAGAGAATCGTCTTGAGGAGCATTTGCATTTTCGGGATACATCATTCGTCGTTTTTGCTGCACAGTCTTCGGGTATTCTGCGCCGCAACACATGGCAGTATCAGTTTATGATCAGGGAACATATTATGCTCTGAGGTAGCTGATACTCTTGATGCATTCAGCCCATTTGGGCCAGCTCTAATTCTTCTTGTACGTTAGCTTTTTTTGGAGGCAATTCAATCGGAACGGTGCCTAGCCTTTGCCGTATCATCAAGTTCTGACCGCTGCAATCTTCCGACGATGGTGTTTATGCTGAACACGTGGGCGCTACCTTACTTAGTATGCGATAATCTATTGCAGAAAGTGACAGGCCAAGACTTCTGAGTTGTCGCAGGAGTAACGCAGATTCCGAAGGATTTTTATTTTGTTTCAGTCTCTGTTCATGGCTACGTTACCGTCAACTTCGAAAACTTCTGGGTATCAATTCCTTCCCCATCCTTGTCAGTTTTTTCAACACGATCTACGTCACCGCTTGGCGGTGGTGTACTGCCCTCAACGCCTTCGGCTTCCCCTTCCTCTTCGTCGTCGTCCTCTTCGTTTTCCTCCGACTCGTACTCGTCGCCATCTTGATCACCAAGCTCTCCTTCCTCTCCTTTCGCCGCCTGCTCCTGAATAGCCTTCTCCAAATCCTTGGCCATCTTCTTGGTAAAGCCTGACGCCTCCAAAGCGGCGTCTAGGCGTTTGGCACCACCCTTTCCGACAGTCTTCTTGGCGTCCTTGAAGAAAGGGCCGGGAGTTGTGCTGGTGAAATGGAACCTCTTGTCGAAAAACCGCTTGATGCAATTTACGTCCCGATCGAAGTACATCTCGGCATTGGTGTGGTCCATAGAAATCATTTGCGGAAAGTCGATAACGATGGGAATAAGCTTGACGGACTCTTCCTCGCCTTCTTCTGTTGTCGTGGTAGTCACCACTTCCTTAATCAAGATATTGAACTCGTTAAAGTCACCATGAATAAGTCCGTGCTTTGCTAGGCGGAGGATCAACTCGATCAGCTCGGCATACAGCGAAGCTGGGTCAGGAACCTCGGAGATCTGGCGAAGGGGAAAGGAGTCGATAAAGGACATGACGATGGTGTGGCGGTTCTGGGCAATGGGTTCTGGAACAGGGAAACCCTCCTCCTTGAGTGCCTTCATGAACGCGAACTCTTTCATAGCCGCCAACCGCGAGAGATACATCCATGATCCCGACTGGTTCTTCTTGAGATAGTCACGGTTGGACTTGACTGTCCTGAAGGAAATGCGACCCAACCTGTGGATCTTCAAGATGAGTTGCTCGCCCTTGTCGTCGGCAACCATGACAATGTCGCTCTCCTTCCCGACACCGACTCTGCTCCCCACACTGTAGACCTCCTTGCGAGTGGAATATGTATGCATGGCTAGGTAGTCGAGACCACCGTAGGAAAGGCGGTAGCCATCGTACTTGGCTTCCTTAACCTTGGCGATGAGACCGACTTTGGCGAGGGTCGAGATGCACCTGTGCACGCCGTTTGCACCTCCTCGAAGACGCGACAGCCTCTCGATCAGCGGCGTCGGGACCAATTCGTGGTTTTTGCTGCCTTGCTCGACCTGGGGCACTTGTAAGTGGGCTGCGAGGGGCAATGGAGGGGTAAGAAGCGCACAGCTGCAAGGACTTTCCAGTCCTCAGACGCCAGATGGCGCAGTGCCTTGGTGTCCAAATGCATATTTACAACGTCGCGCCGTCACGGTCAAGATTTGAAGACAGGTTCTGTGGTGAAAATGGCGATTGCACTGGAAACACAAAATCCCTTCTTTGGTTTGCGCCCAGAAAAGGTTCCCCACCATGAAATTTCCATCAAGGTCGTGGTGGGATGGCTCACAATCTGTTATCGATAAGAGCAACCGGGGGAACCTTTTTCTCAACTCCGAGATCACGTGCGACTTCGAGGCTAGTCACTTCGGAGTCTGTGCGTCGTTTGCATTTGGCAGGCAGGCAAGGCTCGCGTAACCGGGGAGCTCAAGTTGTTGCTTAGCTTTACACAGCTCTCCCACCTTCCATCCCTCTCGATTCGAACCACCCACGTCCTCATTTCCTCCGAACTCAATCATCGACGACTTCCATCTTTCCGTCAAGAATTCGGTATTCGCAAGTTTCTTCACGAACATCCCGAGGACGCCACCCGCCCGCCTAGAGTCCACATCACTACGTCAAGATGGCGCAGGACAGCGAGAAGCCTACCGTCGCCGACAAGGGCAAGGGGAAGGCCGTGGAGGACAGCAAGAAGGACAAGGCTCAGCCTAACGGCAAGAAAGAGGATGAGAAGATCATCGATTGTAAGAAGCCTGGGGGAGCATTTCGGGATATCAAGGTGGCTAACCGTTTGCAGCCGCAGAGGAGCTCAGCGAAGAGGACCAACAGCTCAAGAACGAGCTGGACATGCTCGTCGAGCGCCTGACGGTGAGTACAAATTTGTCTCATTTCGGAGTCCAAGGGACTTGGGCTCATGATCGAATATAGGAATCCGATGCTTCCCTATACAAGCCGGCCCTGGAGGCCATGAAGAACTTCATCAAAACGTCGACCTCTTCGATGACGGCCGTGCCGAAGCCCCTCAAGTTCCTTAGACCACACTACGAGACAATGACAAAACTGTACGAGGACTGGCCTGAGGGCGATAACAAGGTCTCTCTTGCAGATGTTCTGTCAGTAATTGGTATGACGTATTCGGACGAGGACCGACAAGACACCCTCAAGTATCGCCTGCTCGCACCGTCATCGGATATTGGCTCCTGGGGCCACGAATACACCCGGCATCTGGCGTTGGAAATTGGCGAGGTCTACGGCAAGAGGATAAACGCCGACGAACCTACGAAGGACCTGGTGGACCTGGCCATGATCCTCATTCCTTTGTTCCTGCAGAGCAATGCCGAGGCCGATGCTGTGGACCTGATGAGCGAGCTCGAGATCATCGACCAGATCCCCAACTACCTCGACAAGGACACCTACGGCCGTGTTTGTTTGTACATGGTCAGCATGGTCAACCTGTTGACCTACCCCGATAACGAGCTTTTCCTCAAGACTGCCCACGACATCTACCTGAAGTACAAGGAGTACACTTTAGCAATGACGCTGGCCATCCGGTTGAATGACGTCGACCTGATCAAGGAAGACTTCGAGAAGGCTGGCGACCCTGCTCTCAAGAAGCAGCTTGCCTTCCTGATTGCGCGCCAACGGATTGTGCTGGATGTGCCGACCGAGGACGGCGACAACGCCATTGTGGAGTGCTTGTCGAATCTGAAGTTGTCCGACCATTTCAAGTCGCTAGGCAAGGAGCTCAATATTCTCGACCCCAAGACAACTGAGGACATTTACAAGAGCCATCTCGAGAGCAGCCGTGTTGCGGGTATGACCAACCTCGACTCTGCTCGCCACAACCTCGCCGCTGCCTTTGTGAACGCCTTTGTGAACGCCGGCTTCGGCAACGACAAGATGATGCTTGTCGAACAGGACAAGGAGAGTTGGGTATGGAAGACCAAGGGTGATGGCATGATGTCGACGGTGGCATCGCTGGGTACGCTCTTGCTGTGGGATGTTGAGGCTGGTCTGGACAAGATTGACAAGTACACATATGCTGCTGAACCAGAAATCTTGGCCGGTTCCATGCTTGCCATCGGTATAATGAACTCGGGGGCTCGCGTCGACTCCGAGCCTGCCTTGGCTCTGCTGGGTGACGAGGACAAGCTGCACCACAAGAACCCGCTCGTCCGAACTGCCAGCATCATGGGTCTTGGTCTTTCCTACGCAGGCTCCAACAACGAGACGCTGCTGGAGCTTCTCTTGCCCATCATCACTGATTCTTCCCAGGAGATGCAAATTTCCGCCATGGCTGCGCTGTCATGTGGACTCATTTTCACTGGCTCCTCCAACCCCGAAGTCAGCGAGGCTATTGTTACTACTCTGCTGGACGACGAGCGTAAGAACCAGCTGACTGACAAGTGGACCCGCTTCCTTGCTCTCGGTCTTGGTCTGCTCTTCTTTGGTCGTCAAGAAGAAGTTGACGTCATTCTCGAGACGCTCAAGGCTGTCGACCACCCGATGGCCAAACCTACGGCAGTGCTGGCTGAGATCTGCGCTTGGGCAGGCACTGGCGCCGTCTTGAAGATCCAGGAGCTTCTGCACATCTGCAACGAGCACATCGAGGACTCGGACGAGAAGAAGGGTGATGAGCTTCTCCAGTCTTACGCCGTGCTCGGCATTGCTTTGGTGGCTATGGGTGAAGACGTTGGTCAGGAGATGGTTCTACGTCAGTTCGGTCATCTCATGCACTACGGCGAGCCCAACATCAGGAGGGCAGTTCCGCTTGCGATGGGTCTGATCAGCCCAAGTAACCCCCAGATGAAGGTCTACGACACCCTGTCAAGATATAGTCACGACAACGACAACGATGTCGCGATCAACGCCATCTTCGCCATGGGTCTGCTGGGTGCCGGTACCAACAACGCCAGACTGGCTCAACTGCTTCGCCAGCTGGCCAGCTTCTACCACCGCGACCAGGAGTCTCTTTTCATGGTGCGCATTGCTCAGGGTCTGTTGCACATGGGCAAGGGAACCATGTCCGTCAACCCCTTCCACTCGGATCGCAATGTCCTGTCGCGCGTGGCAGCGGCTGGTCTGCTTTCCGTGCTGGTGGCCATGATTGACGCCAAGCAATTCATCACATCCAACTCCCACTACCTGCTCTACTTCCTGGTCACGGCGATGCACCCCCGCTTCCTGGTGACTTTGGACGAGGACCTCAAACCTCTCAAGGTCAACGTGCGCGTTGGTCAGGCAGTGGACGTTGTCGGCCAGGCGGGTCGCCCCAAGACGATTACCGGCTGGCAAACACAAAGCACGCCAGTTGTTCTGGCCTACGGTGAACGCGCCGAGCTTGAAGATGAGCAGTACATCAGCTTGAACAGCACACTAGAGGGACTGGTTATTCTCAAGAAGGTGAGTGTATCGTTGCGCAGCTTTGACGATGATGCTAATACATGACAGAACCCCGATTGGGAGGAGGACAAATAGAGCGTTATGAGTGTTTTGGGGGCTTGGGATCGTAGGTTCAGGCTCGGGGCTGGGACACGATACACTGTATAGTAATTCTACATCTGCAAGTGGCATGCGGAAGGGCATCAGACAGATGAACCCTACGAAATAGAAGGATCGATCTGCAATAAGACGGCGTTCGTTTGACGGGAACAGGACTTGATCAATGGTGTACATCAACATCAGACGAGTTGTGCTAGTGGGGGGCCTGGGAGCTATTCACGGCCAGTACTACTTACCAAATGAGGCAAGTTAGCCGGCTTTCAGGTCTGTGCAACCATTTGGCCGATATCGTTGGCCATAGTCAAATCGATAATGAGCAGACGAAATTGAGTAAGCTTTCTACGGCTCACGAGGACGGGCTTTTGACCCACGAGGTGGCATCGAGATTGAGCCCGAGATGGACTGTCGTCTTCAACAGCTTCGTTGTACGTAATACACGTAGCTGTGGTTGGCGGCGGGATGTTGCCTGTGGAAACGGGGAGACGGGACAGATAGCTGAAGGCATGGGGTGCTACCCTGGGCAAAGTCGATGCGTTAGGTGGAGTCTGGCACACGACAAGAACGTAGCGCTGACACGGCGTACCGCGCCGATTTGCGGGTTGCAACAGGCCCCTCCCCTTCACAGGTCGCTAGTGTTGCTTGTTGGTGGGAGGGTCGAACCAGCCTGAATCCCGATGTGGGCAACGACAGGCGTCGGATGCATGGCGGGGACGGCGAATTTGGCATCGGATAGTGATCTGAAATACGCGATGGAGGGTCGGGCCTTTTGGCGGTGTTGACTCCGGGGTCCCGGTCGATAATGGCGGAGTCGGGAAGCTTCCGGCTTTTCTTTTTCTGATTGTCATCTCCGGGTGTGTGTTTGGCTGGTTGGATGAGATACGTATGGTCGAGGACGTCGAGGGAAAAAGCTGTACTGCCAAGTGTTTATTCATCATTCGGCGTGGAAAAGACAAAACGCTAGCGACAGGCAAGAGGTGGAAATGGAGGTTGGTTGAACCTTGGCGAAAGAACATGCCTCAATGCAGCATTTCCAAGACCTCTTCCTATTGTGTCATTGGCCGATGAGTCAGATGGCCGGCAGATGGCTGGTCCAGCACTGGACGCCCTGTAATTTACAACCCTTTTTCCCCCCTTGTGTCTTTCCTTGTCAGCCACGGCCACGGCGGGATGGTGACCTGCTAGGAGAGGTGTGGGTAACGCAGGCAAAAGCACCAGCAGCGGTGGTCTAGCCGCTTTCTTCCAACATCTGCGGGCGATAGGCCACCCTTTCCACCTCCTGCTGGGGGAGACGGACAAAAGACAGGATGGCTATGCTTGGAGCTTGTAGACGGGGGGACCCTGGAAAGAGGCCCTTCTCCCGCACGATCTGTTTATTGCGGCGCAGGCGCGTTTTAAGATGGTCTTATTCCCAGCTTTTGCCTCGGGAACAGGACGGGAGGGACACGGCCAACTGACCGCGTTGGCTCTTCCCTCTCTATCTTGCGCGCACCTCCTCTCCCTCCTCATCCTCACCTGCTTTCCGAGTTTTCTCTCATCGTTATTCTTTGACCAATCTCGTTGGACAGTCCGGTTGGAGGGGAAAGAAACGAATCATACGACAAAGTTTCACGACCATTTGGACGGCTGTGACGTTGTGTCTGTCATCTGGCGCATAAAATATTTGGGCGAGCGCCACCGGCGCTTTGTTGGAGGAAGTCGAGCACACCGGTCTCGGCACACCTCGTCGCCTTTGTGTTGACTACATCACCGCCGTCTTAGTTGAGGTTCGAAACGAATTGCCGGGAGTCATTTACAGGATTGCGCCATCTTGTCAATGTCAGGATAGGAACGTTGCAAAGAGGTAATCAATCGACTGAGAAATTGTAGAAAAGAGAGAGACGGAGATCTCTCAACTTCACGAGCACCAAGAAAACAACACCATGGGCGACGACCGCTCCATCCCGATCAAGGCTTCCTCTAGCCGTGACTTTGTGTCACAGCTGAGTTCCTCTTTCCGCTCTGGGACACCAACGGCGCAAGAACTCCTAGCCAGAGACTTGGCAGAATGCTCAGACGAAGAGTACGCCGACGAGAACGAGGACGCTGTCGGATCCGCATCCGAATATGACGAGGAGGAAGGGCCTCTATTTTATCGCCGGCCAAGCGGTGTCGCCTTCGGCACCTCGCGCCCGGTCATGAACCCGCAGACGGTCGACCTAGAAGAATCACCATACTTGACCAGAATCGAGAAGAAGCAGTCTCGCGACGCGGAACGAAGTTTACTCCGCGACAACCACGTCCTCCCGCCAAAACATCCCCGAACAGACGACGAACCCTTCTACCGCAGGGCGTACCGCCGCCTCTTCAGCACAAAGGTCCCGCTTGAGCCTCACGACGAAGAAGCCCCGCAGATCGTCGTCCGCCGCCCGACAGAGTCGACGCCTTTGCTGGCCGACACCGCACCCGCGCCGGAAAACGGTCATGAGCACCTGAACGAGCAATGGGAAGCCGCCGTCGCAACGGGTCACCTTCGCACGACATGGCAGCGCGAGGCCAAGACGATTGTCCAATATGCCGCGCCCCTGGTCGTAACCTTTATGCTGCAGTACTCGATCAACGTCGTTTCCATCTTCGCCGTCGGCCGCATCGGCAAGATGGAGCTCGGCGCCGTGAGCCTGGCTTCCATGACGGCCACCATCACCTGCTACGCGCCTTTCCAGGGTCTCGCGACCAGCCTGGACACCCTGTGCGCCCAGGCGTACGGTTCGGGCCACCGCCACTTGGTCGGTCTGCAGCTGCAGCGCATGACGTACTTCCTCCTCGTGTGCTTCCTGCCGCTGGCCGTGCTGTGGTTCTTCGGAGACGTGGTCCTGGGCGCAATCATCCCGGAGCCCGAGTCCGCCCGCCTCGCGGGATTGTACCTGCGCGTGCTGATTCTGGGAGGTCCCGCCTTCGTCTGCTTCGAGGGTGGGAAACGGTTCGTGCAGGCGCAGGGCCTGTTTCAGGCCACCACCTGGGTGCTCCTGATCGCGGCGCCCATCAACGTCTTTGTGAATTGGTTGCTGGTGTGGCGGCTTGGCTGGGGCTTCATCGGAGCGCCCATCGCCGTTGTCTTCACCCAGAACCTGCTCCCGCTGCTTCTATTCATCTACGTGCGCGTCGTGGACGGGTACCAGTGCTGGGGCGGGTTCAGCAGCCGCGCGCTGTCCAACTGGGGACCCATGTTGCGTCTGGCGTTGCCGGGCATGATCATGATCGAGGCCGAGTACATGGCTTTCGAGGTGTTGACGCTGTTCTCGAGCCGCTTTGGCGCCGAGTACCTCGCGGCGCAGAGCATCGTGCTTACGCTGACGGCCATCACTTACCAAATCCCGTTCCCTGTCAGCATCGCAGCGTCCACGCGTATTGCCAACCTCATCGGTGCAGGGTTGGTGGATGCTGCAAAGACTACCGGCAGAGTGGTAAGTTTCGCTAGCTCCAAACCATCCTATACCGCTCCCTGTCGCAAGCTAACACGTTCGACAGGCATTCGCTGCAGCTCTCATCGTGGGGCTCTTCAATCTCATCATGTTCGGTGGTCTTCGTTTCCATCTCCCGCGGCTATTTACAGACGACGACGAAGTCGTCGCCATCGTCGCGGACGTGCTGCCGCTGTGCGCGCTGATGCAGGTCTTTGATGGCCTCACCGCGGGTGCCCATGGGCTCCTGCGTGGTATCGGGCGGCCTGCGATTGGAGGGTACACCAACCTGGTGGTGTATTACCTGTTTGCGCTGCCGGTGTCGCTCTCGACTGCGTTTGCGCTGGACTGGAAGCTCAAGGGGCTGTGGACTGGTGTCACGATAGGACTTGCGCTGTAAGTGGCTCTATTTCTCTATGAGTGTGAGCGAGCTCTAGATTTGCCGATGACGCGATGACGGGGATGATAAGGTGAGGAATCTTGACTGACGGTGCTGCGCAGGGTGTCGATTATCGAATACGCTTATGTCGTGCTCTTCGACTGGCACAAGGCGGCTAGGGAAGCGGAGTCAAGGAACAGGGCTCAGTGAAACAAGTGTGGTTCCTTGGCTGGAGAGGAGAGGAGAGAGTGGCTGCTGACGAAAGACGGGGCCGGTGAGTTACGTGCGAGATTAAGATTGTGCGATTTTTAACGGTCGGTACTTAAAAGTTAAGTGGTTTGCATTAGATGTGTGCATTCACATCTAATAATGGCTGCGACGATGATGATGTGTTGCATCTAGTAGCGTCTGCAGCATTTCTTGCGTTTGGTATCATCATTGTCGGTAGCAAGCAAGCAATTCATGAGAATAGTACCTTACATTAGCGTCATTCATATGATACTACGTTGGGTAAGTAAAAATTCCTAGGAAGGTATTATGCAGACACTAGGTGCTGTGAATAGCTGCTTTTACTGGCTAGCTTTTTCGCTTGTGAGCGATGTACTGGCCATGTGAGTTCAAGCCACAGATACTCGTCAGGGATGTTTTACTTTGGCTTGCAACCGAACTAAGAACACGATAGAAACGAAGTGTGGCTTGGCCGTTGCATGATTTGGAACGAGTTTGTTCTTCTCACCTCAGCAGTACTGTGACATTGCTCGCGCTTGGATGATGACGGACGTCCGTGGTGTTTGCGCGGTTGCGTTTCGGGTTCCAAAAGGGCTTGGCCGGTGCGAGGAGGGAACGCCTGAGACGGGTCCCGGATGCCTGGGTTCGATTCCAATCGGAGCGGGGAACATTTAACTTCTTTGGAGTTGTCTGTTGCCGATCTTGTCAGAGAGCTGAAGTTGTCTCTATGGTTTGGATTTTTTTACGTGAGGTCAAAAGGGCTCATGGTTATGTCCTAAGTATGACCTTCTTCTATTCAACACCATTGCAGGTGGTTTCATGATATTGAAAAGTGGCTATCAAGAAACGGAAAATCATCATGTATCAGTGGGGATTGTAACCGAATACCTCAGTGAAGATAAAAGTATCCGCGTTGGGCTTGGTACCTACCTACCGCAGGGGTAAAACGACATCAAATTCGCCCCTCTAACCCCACTGCCCCTCCTCCTACCTAGGTACCTATGGCACTGGCCACAAAACGGTGCAAGCTGAGCGCTGACAGGGGTCAAGCTTGCCATACCAAAAACTACCCCTCCTTTTCGCTTCGCCGCCAATTTTTTTGTAAGAGAAAAGGCAGAAAACTGTCCGATCATTCACAAACTACCCGATACACACATAGACACACATACACCCCAGGCCTTTTCGCACTTTCGCACTTTCGGACGTGGGGCGAAGCTCCGACCGCGGCATACATAACCCAGCAAGCTCCCGTGCACCCTGTTTCCTCTCCATTGAGTCTGTGAGGGTTGGAATTCTGTAAACCTTGAGGCGCAAACATGTCGACGACCACGACCACCAACACAGAAGCCATCACGGCCGAGTCGATCCTCCGCCTGTTCCCCGACATCGACACCAGCACCGAGGCCCTCTCCGGTCACGATGCCGAGCAGATTCGGTTGATGGACGAGGTGTGCATCGTCCTCGACGAGAACGACGTGCCCATCGGCAACGCCAGCAAGAAGGCTTGTTCGTCTTCCCCCTTTTCTGTCCCTGACTTACTGATGTGTCGTGCGCGCAAAAGCCAATTGATTCATAGTCTCGCTAACATGATTCGTGCTTCTTCCCAGGCCACCTGATGACCAACATCGACAAGGGCCTCCTCCACCGCGCCTTCTCCGTCTTCCTCTTCGACTCCAATGACCGCCTGCTCCTGCAGCAGCGCGCCTCGGAGAAGATTACGTTCCCCGACATGTGGACCAACACGTGCTGCTCGCACCCGCTGGGCATCCCCGGCGAGACGGGCTCGAACCTGGAGGACTCGGTGGCCGGCGTCAAGCGCGCCGCGCAGAGGAAGCTGGAGCACGAGCTGGGCATCGACCCCAAGCAGGTGCCGTTTGAGGATTTCCATTTCCTGACGAGAATCCATTACAAGGCGCCCAGCGACGGCAAGTGGGGGGAGCACGAGAGTGAGTTTTGAATTTCTGATGGTGTTGGTGTGACTCTTGCGCTGACGGGGCTTTTTTTGCTTGTAGTCGACTACATCCTCTTCATCAAGGCCAACGTCGATCTCAACATCAACAAGAACGAGGTCCAGGCTACGCAGTACGTCAGCGCCGAGGAGCTCAAGAAGCTGTTCCAGCAGCCTAACCTCAAGTTCACGCCTTGGTTCAAGCTCATTTGCGAGAGCATGCTGTTTGAGTGGTGGTCGAACCTCAACTCGGGGTTAGAGAAGTACACCAACGAGCAGGAGATTCGTCGTATGTAAGGATTATCTGGTGGCGAGGCAAGTAATGGCATCGTGGATGGGTTAGAGGCCTTTGGTAATGACGAGCTATGGGAGGATGCTTTGAGAGTTCTAGACGGAGATTGTCATGCTGACAAGTGGCGACGCGAGGGATATTTTGATGGGCCGGCCTTTTTCTTTTTTCCTTCTTCTTTTCCTGATTTTCGATAACCTAGATATCCACCTCTTCTTTTACCCCCTCCCCCCCCCCAACAAATGAATATGATCAAAACGCCGGCTTGAAAGTCGCGTTGGACATACTCAATTCATACGTTCTGCAGTGTTCGCCCCCGAGCCATGATAGTAGTGCTGGGCGCATAAAAGAAGTCTGCAGAAGTTTGGAAGCATTGGCCGCGTATGGCGTCAACTGAAGCATGATCAAAAGTTGCGAGACATTGAACGAACTACAGATATCAGCTTAAGGAGAGCTCTCGTAGCAGAGTTTCATGAGCTGTGTCTGTCTTATCTTGCTCAGTCTCAAAGGTAGAAACCAGTCTTGCTGTGTTCGCTCAAGAACAGAGGAACACGAAACGTTCCACTCAAGATCCATCAAATGACCTATGGAATACGAGCGACATTGATTGTCAAATTCTAGAATGTTGGGAATGGGATAGAAGAAGTCAACCGCCATCTTGGGCTACATCATCATCCTTGGAAGTTTAGTGTAGAGCCCCAGGAGATCTCTAGAGGCTGGCTGAAGTTCAATGTGAGATGAACAAGAAAAGCGCAACGAGTACACGCATGCCCAATGCCTTTCTGGTCTACGGTATCTGCAGATATTCACGGTATTTATGACTGGAAGCGGCTTTATGACGCACTCATTCCGCGTTCGAAACTTCTCCTCCGCATCAATGCTCTTCTCCGGTAGTGTTTCACGGTAAAACATGCTTGTGATATTGGTGAAGATAGGCTCGAAATATTACTTTCAGTTGCGAGGATTTCACGAGATCTGTTGGGTTGATGGCTCATCTCAGAGGTCGGCTTGTTTTTTTTTTTGGGAAGCCTACGTGGACAGACCCTGCGCCACTTAGAAGCATGAGTGAAATGGGATTCCTATCTGGATCAAGTGGCATCTAGGACTTTTTCAGAACAGCTGTCGTTCAATAACCCTTTGAGTCTCCAAGGCATTGAATCTACTTAGGGACGACAGGAACGAATTCGGCCCAGAACGGCTCAATTAAGTTGGAAAATATCGTCTTCCGTAGAGCAGGCACGAGTTGACAGGGTATTTTGATACGTGCCTACCTGTCCTCACTTGCCTAATGAGCTCGCGTTAAGTGTGAGAAACCTTTGCTTCCAGATCTTCCCAAAACCAAAAAGCGTGGCAATGACTGGTGCAGTAAGAATCTTCAACGAAGCAACAGCAAAAGCACTCAACAACCACACAATGCCCCAAGGGAATCTGGCGACAACGCTTCGCTTAGTTACTACGAATCTTCGCATGGCCGTTTTCTGATCTGCAGGTGCGGTTGCTCAAATCCACGATCTTGTCACTTCTGTCTTCCACCTCTACCAAGTCGACATTTTCCAGATTGGTCGATCTCGTGAGGTCACAACGCCCTCGTGGGATCGAATCCCACTTCCTTGGTGTGTCGTCGGGAATCTGGCATCCGCCTTCAGAGCCCAAGCAAACGTGTGGTCATGTCTTCCTTGTGCTGGACGGTTGGCCAAGGAATTTAGTGCCACCCAGGAAGCATCGCTGGTTTCCAAGTACTCGGCCACGAATACAACGTGGGGCATTCCATGGATTTCCACTCGTAACAGCGAGGTAACGTAACTTTATTTGTTCGTGATTACGGCCTCAAAACCACCGTGAGCGCAATAATCAACTTGACTGACACATTGCCACGGCAGACGTATTGAGAACCCCGAGCAGATGTGGCATGGGTGGCGGATACCATAGCCCCAATCGTCGAACTTTTCAGAACATTGTTTGCTGTCCTGGGTGCCACCCGACATCTCCGCAGTTCAAGTAAGACAAGATTGATCTTCAAACCGTAAGACGCACAACAAAAACAACAAACACCCAACCGACACAGTGTCTGTTCGACACGGCAACTGCAAGACGATCCTCGCCTGTCAGCTTGGCATATGCACCCCACGTGTGAAGCTGCGGTGTCAGCTGGAATGATCACATCACAAACTTCGGCGATGCATCCGAGCCTTATCTCAGCATTCCACTGGACCTTCGGCGCCCCGGCGACCTACAGAGCCACCAAAGACGCCAAGAGCTCTCGCCTCAGAACGTCCGTACGGTAACTTATGCTGAACAGTAACTTTGTTGAGAGACGCCAAGCTCTCTTCGACGGTCTGCCCGAGGGCTGGAGCGGAACGGAGCTCACGGTGTGGTGCGCCCGGACACCGCCCGGGAGGGCCGTGACTCCACCTCGGAGCTCATAGGTGCAGTGGAACGCCTTGGCCGCATGAGGTTTCACTGCGAACTATGCCGTTATGGGAATGTGCAGCCGCGCCGATTGGACAGTCCTCTGGATTACAGGTTGACTGATCCATGATATGACGGCACAACGGGCACCCGACCCAGAGATAGGGTCTCTCGGGGGCCTGCCTACTTCATCCTTCCGTCACCAAGATACAGCTACCCTCAGGATCCATTGTGCCCGTCCACTCAACCACTAGGCCACTGCATAATTAGTTGAGCGACGCGCCAGTCATCCCTTTGCGCTACAGAGCAACAGCGTTGGCTAGACATGCATACCCGCTTGCGCCAGGTTCTATCAGTAACCACCAGTGCTGATACGGCACACGAACACATGCTCGATTCCGACACTTCCAGGGTTCTTCTCCTGAAATCCACCCCGGGTCATCCTGGTTTTTTTACCCACCTTGAGCCCAGACGGCGGTGTCCTCGTGCCTCTGGTTACAGCATATCTAAATGGTATCAAATCCCATCAGCATGGTTCTGGCTAGTGTTGAGGCAAGCCAAGACGGATACCAAAGGCAAAGTTCAAGCAGCCTGACCTCCCCACAGTTGAATGAGTCGTCGTCCATGGTCGATCAGCCGTTCTCGTCGTGTAGGGCTGTGTTCTACAGCAGATAAAAACATCCCCTCACTCCAACTTACGCAAGTTGTACTAAGCGGATGCATAGCAACGGGGCGATCATCTTGCTCGACGGCTCCTCCCAACATCCCACTGTCCTTGGCCGCCACAGTCCGATTCCCTTGCCCCAATTCCACTCGTAGCTCTGTCCCGCGCGAAGCTCCTCGTCCCTTCACGCCCTCCATTTATCTAGTCATACTAGGCCGCTGTCTCACTCTCCCTTCGTCCCATCCCTACCCTGGACGTCGTCTAGTGACACCCCCAACCTACATAATCCTCTTTCTTCGCCGCTCCGACCTTGATCTGACCTCCCGCTCTTCTTCTCTTTTGACCACCACACATACTTTGGATA
This sequence comes from Colletotrichum neosansevieriae, assembly GCA_036785495.1. Taxonomy (NCBI): domain Eukaryota; kingdom Fungi; phylum Ascomycota; class Sordariomycetes; order Glomerellales; family Glomerellaceae; genus Colletotrichum; species Colletotrichum neosansevieriae. Next base: position 215,054 of record JAVHLV010000072.1, on the reverse strand, counting down.
GGCTCTCATCAACAGTTTAACTGGGTTTCCACCTGGACAAGGATCAGGATCAAAGTCCTATCTGTTGCATCGAGAGTTCCTCTTCTCGAAGGCCCCAAGTTCCTGGGGGCAGATCTCTGGACAAGTACACAGCTAAGAGCTGTGCTTTGTTGCTAGACTGCTACTCACTCGACTTCAATCGATCACAGTTTTCGCTCAAGACATCTTGTTCCTCCTCTTCCACACATCTCCACACTCGGAAGTTCTGCTTAATACTTTCACCCATTAGTACCATATTTCCCATTCATCGCACATTGTGAAGGTGTCGATACAGCAGCTCGCTGACGACCCTATTCTCCCCACCCGAATTCAACTACCAATCCAAAGGATCTGACCCGTCAAATCGTTATTGATGTCGGTTGACCTTCGCACAAGCCTCAATTGCCTGCGCCATCCATCTAGATTCATGCCCGTCTCGAGAACGCAACTCTCGAGAGTACATACGGGCGACAGTATACAGAATTTAAGTAGGTTTGGCCATGGAGTTGCGAAAGTCGGTTGATGATACTGACCGTACCCAGAATCGTGAACAAGACAGGCTCTCTGTAAGGAAGCCCGTCATGGAGCACGTAAGCAAAAGTGTTACCCTCGTCGAGCTCAAACGTTCTCTCGTCCCCCCGAAATGGGAGGATACCGTGCGTGTCATTGGCATGTCGGAGTGCAAGGAGGCCGGCCTATCGCTGGCCCATGCCTTTGCTGCTGATGATCTTAGCCAGTACCTCCTCGACGCCGAAGACATGGCCAACTATTCTGTTGAACACAAGTGGAAGCTGCACGTCGACATCATGACTTACATCACAGCCTCACACTGCTACGATGGCCTCGTAACTACCATCGGCCCCGATCATGATGGTGTAGCTCTCTGGTGAGTAATCGACCTGCACTGATGTCTCTCACGCAATATCCTCTGGATGTCGCCAGATAGATGGCGGGATTCTCCCCCGATATTACCATGAATAGCAACTCTGAGCTAACATCAGACGGATATATACAGGATGCCTCCTGGAACGGACGACGGCTGGCTGACCATCTTCCGCAGTGGCATGTGGCGGTTGTACTACCAATTCACAGCCGAGGGCAGGCGGCGTTATTACGATGAGCTGATGCCTCTATTGCATGAAACCAAGCACGAGGTCATGGGCGAGCGGGACAATGACTGCTACTATCTGGTCTATCTAGGGACCAAGCCCAGTGCCCGAGGCAAAGGATATGCACGGAAATTGCTCAACGACATGATCGAGAGGGTAGGTCACTGTCAACATGGCGCACAAAATGAACAGCTTTGACCGTCAAAAATAGGCCGATGCGGAAAACCGCGCCGTTTACCTTGAGTCCAGCTCCCTCTCCAATAACGCCTACTATCGCAAGTTCGGCTTCGAGTATAAGCGTGAGATTCAACTGACCCGTGGAAACACTCCCGTCAGCTTGTTCATCATGGTTCGCGAACCAGTACTGCGCAAGCCGGGCGTGTACTCCGCCGTCGTGTCGAGTAACATCAGAATGCAAGTCAACATTGCCGTAAAAGAGGTGGCACGAGTGTAGTGGTGCGATGCGAGGCTTGTCAGTCACCTTCCCCTTGGTATGGAGCAAGTGATGTGATGATGTTGGACGATTTGTCTGCGTGGAATTCGGGAATCGCTTTCGGGTTCTTTTCTCAGTCCTTCTTGGGTTTGCGCCTGCGTCTGCGTCTGCGTCTGCTACTGACCTACGCTCAAGTGTTCAAGCTCGCCCGAGGGGCGTGCCCGATTCAACATCGGCGCAGACTTCTGACTCACTGTCTCTACCGCAGCGGATAAGCTCATGATCTTTTGCCAATGTTGATCGATTTTTTTCTTCCCCTTTTCGGTTTCTTGATTTGCTTGTATCTACCTACCAACTAGCTGTAGCCATTCATTAGAACACCGACCAATTCACTCGTTTCATTCATACAACTAGAAAAGACGGATTCTGGTTTCCGTCATTTTTGCCACTTTTGTCGTTATGGGATATCAGTCTTCCTCTACACATCCGCCCTGGCGCGCTTCCAGCATTTGCCCCTCCTTGATCTCTCGATTACTGGCAATCTGCCGCATTATCCGTCGGTTCCCACCAGATCAGTAATCCAGAATGGCCCACGTCTCGTCGTCGATGGTAGTGTAGATCAACCCCTGGCCAAGCAACTCATCCGCGGCACCCATCACATCCCTCATGCTCATGCCCGCACCGCCCGCGATCTGTTGAATATGCACACCCTCGTTCCCGCCAGGCGCGTTGTTGATGAAGTTAAACATCTTCTGCGCGGCGACGCCGCAACCCTTCAACTTGCCCGCGTGGGCCGCGCCCGTGGCTCCGCCGCCCTGCGCACCACCGCCACCATAGCCGTCGTTCCCGTCGACGAACATGCTGTCGCCGCCGCCGTTGGCCCCGCCGGCGGCGCCGTCCGCGCCCAGGGGACCCTTGGTGAAGTATAGGTGGACGTAGGTGGCCTCGAGGAGGTGGTAGTTGACCTCGTTGAAGTCGGTGACGGGGCGGATGAAGTGGGCGCCGACGTGGCGCTTGCCGTTGAAGGACTTTATGCGGCCCCAGACGCGGACGTGGCCTTCGAGCTCGAGGTTGCCGGCGTCGTCGTCCTTCTTGTCCGTGTCGACCCACTTCTTGGCTTCGATCAGGCCGGTGCCATCGTCGAGTTTGAGGGTGATGTTTGTTGGTTGCGGGGAGACTTGGCGGATTTGGGCGACGAAGGTTACCTTTTTGTCGGAGCGTCATTAGTTAGACAGGGGGAGAGTTGCGTAGATGTTTATATTCGGGGATGCCGGAGGAGGGAAAGACGAACTTGTGTGACTGTGGCCCCGTCAATCTTGAAATCGGCGCCGGGGTAGGCTTCCTCTGCTTCGATGATTTGCTTGATTGTGACGGGTCGGAGGGATTCTTCGCTATACGCCTGTTTTGCAGTTCGTGTCAGCGAGGCTTGTGCCCCTCGAAAAGATTTCGGAAATCGAGGGGAGCGAAGCATACCTTGCCGCCGCCGCCGCCGCCGCCTTGGCTGTTCTGCTGTGATCCGCCGTAGACGAAGCCGCCTGCATCGTCGCCTCCCTGGGCTCCGTATGCTGTTTTTTGGTATCCGCCGTATGCAGCTGTTGTGAAGTCAGCATTTCGCAACTGTTTTCTTGAACGGGACGAACCGTAGACGTACCCATTTTCTAGAGCGTTGGTATGGTGATTTGGGAGTCGTGGCGCTTAGGGCGGAATCTTGTCGTGATGCAAGATGCGTGGACGGTGGATTTTGGGCGGACGCGTCTTTACGCGACGGGGGTTTAATTGATGCAGCCACACGCTGCTGACTGGCGGTAAGGTAGTAGTGGGTACCTCACCACGGCACTGGGAATGGGAATGTTGGCTTGCCCCGCGCTGGAGGGGTGGTTATGTAAGTGTAGCGGGAACTTGGAAGTGGTCTGTGCCTGGAGCATCGCGACGTTCAGACGATTCTGCAGTGGTCAAGGCATCCGGGTCTTGCACAATACTTCGCTAAAACCCAAACAAGCTCCATTTATTTGAGTAAACACATGAATGCAGAATTAGCAGATGTTCATCACAGTCTTACGAATCGTATTTACGTTGTCAGCAAACTAAGGGAAAGAACATGATCCAAGACTAACCTAGTCTCAACTCACTCAGTCCGAGAAGAAACTCGGCTTATTCTCACCAAGCTTCGGCTTTCTGCCAACAGTCACGTACAAAATCTGATACTTTCCATCCTCCTCCCCCAGGTCTCGCAGGCACTCCTCCTGGAGACTCCGGACTTTCTCTTGGCTGTAACCCAGATCCTCCGTGGACATGGCCACGTGGTGCCAGAACAGTAGGGTCGCTAACGAAAAGTTCCATGACGAGCTTTTCCTCCAGTCGCTCCCTCAGGGCCCCCTTGGCCCCGCCTCCGCAGCCGATGTCGATCAGAGTTGAGATGGGCTCTTGCACCGGCGCGAGGATGGGCCTGTTGTTTGCCAGCACGGTGAAGGCGCGGTTCATTTCGAAAAGGCGCTTGCGTTCTGCGTCGTCATCAGGCAGGAAATAGGTGTTATTTACGGTTTGGAAGGTAGGCTTGCTTTCTTCAGGTATATAAAACGTCTTGTTGGTTTGTGAATCAGTGGAATGGACTGCGGGAACTCTGGATCGTGAGAGCGCGACGCGTTTATTTATCATTAAGCTTTTTTGTTCCCTTCTTTCGCGATTTGAGCCACGCACGGGCAGACTCAGGTCTAGGCTCTGGGAACTGTGACCATCTGATCTCTCGAATTGGAACTTCTGAGTGTCTTTTTAGGGGTCCCAATTGAAACTGGACGCATGCTTTTGCAGGGCAATCTGTCTCCTTGAACTCCGTAAATTTGACAGAAACGGAGTGGAAGCGCGACGATGCCGTTCTTGTTGTTATTCGTTCCGCATCATATGGCTACTCAACTAATATCACGGAACTACTCAGACACTTTCACCGGGTGGACGCATGTAGCTCAGTTCGTGCAAAATTTCAGCGTCACCGCATGTAGTGTAGAATACTGCTGTACTCCAAAAAAGGGAAGGCGACGTTGCTTGCTGAAGTTGACGTCTATCAACAATGCTTGCCACCGCGGAAGCACCGCTCAAATGCTCACTGCTGTATCTTTGTTGCGCAGTCATGTTATCATCGTCATTAAGGCCTCTGAACTCGTCCGAATACCTGTCCGCTTTGGTAGACTTTTGTGACAGTCATGACTACCTAACGTCCTCGATTAGTTATTGTCAGAAATTCTGTTGTTGCCCCCTAATAGACCGTTTGAGACACTGCCACGAGTATAGCCATACTTCCAGCGTATCTCTACAGAGTGACTAAGGACATCATCTCACTTTGCAAGAAGTCTAAGGGGTTATATGTTGATGGCGTCTGTGAAAGTATCGCAATGACCATCATGTCTTCTTAGGACCGTTCGTCATTGCTTTTGGACATTGTTGCACTTACTTCTCACTATCATTCTCATGGTCTGATAGACATATCTTACGATTTGGTGACAGTATTTGTTGTTTTGACTTACTGTCGTCTGCCAGATATCAATTGCTAGTGACGCTTCTATGGTCCCTTGTTGCTCTCCCCGGCTTTCATCTGATGGCACGTTTCAAACGACGATAACAAGAACGGCCAGCAACACATTGCCCTTGTGGCTGAACATGGTGGGTGGCAAAAGGCACTAGAAGTTCTAGTGTAAGTACGTTGCGGAGTGATGTGTATCAAGCCAACGCGAACGTTTCCATAGTGGCAAGTAGTAATAAGTATTAGCCTTGAGCTTTGCTAATCTCGGCCTACACGTGTAGTATTTAGCTGCCCAAAATATCGATGGTTCTAGCAGTCTTCCACGAGTTTCTCCCCATGTTCGGTGATCGGTGTGACTGCCAGGGTCCCGACCAACGATTTAGCCTCGGCTCATGTCGCTGTGGATGTTCCCGCACCCCGGCTTTGACAGCGACTGGCCCACTGACACACCGCACGACTAATCCACTGGACGCTTTGTCTAGGTAGGTGGAGAGATTGGACCGCGACCGCTATCCGGGGAGCTCTCCTCTCCGGCTTCCCCATGCCGATGCTTCTGACATCAACCATCCCAGCAACATCAAACCCGAAATTCCCTTCTTCCCGCCAATACTGTTGCGACACTAGTATCGTCAAGTTCTTCTTTCACACCAGGCGTTTCCATCATCTTCTATCGATTTGTACATTGCACTGCCTGTTTATACCTTCATCAACCGTCAATAAACACACTGAATCGCATCATCGTCACCACTCGAGGTGCACGTAAATCAACACCACACTATCACGCGATAACCGATCCGACCCCCTTTCCGACTCCCACATGGCGCGATCCCAAACCAAAACGCTTCCCGTCATTCCTCTCGCCCGTGGCACAATCCTCTTGCCCGGCGTCACCCAGCGCATCCCCGTCACCGCCGCTCGCCCCGATATCCCCGCCCTCCTCGCGAACGTCTATACCCGCGCGGCCTCTGCCGCTCCCAACGAGCGCATCGACTCCGTCCCGATCGCTTGCATTCCCGTTTGCTCCCCTTTCGTCGGTCCCAACGGCCAGCTGCTTATCCAGGATGCCGTCGAGGTAGATGAGACCCTCATCAAGGAGGTGAATCCCGGCACCGCCCGCAAGGCCGACCTGTTCAATTATGGTGTCGCTGCCCGCATCACCGGCATCGAGGGAAGGGGCACCGCTGAGTTTGCTCTACGTGTGGAAGGCGTTGCCAGAGTTCGCATGGAGAAGGTCACGCAGGAGAGGCCACACTTTGAGGCCAAGGTTAAATACTTCCACGATGAAGGTTGGTAGTCGTCACCCCGATGGTGCTTGTCGCGCGACTCGCTAACGTTTGCGATACAGTCTCTACAGACGCTCAGATGCAGGAGCTATTCTCCCTCCTTAAACTTCGATCGCGAGAACTCGTGACAATTCTTCGCATATCCGCCCTTCTTCCCAGAAGCCCGGACAGCCCCGGCGGCCTCTCGCCGCTGTTGACCCGACGCCTCGAAATGTTTATCAATAAGAAAGAGTTGAAGGACGCCGGTAACCTCGCTGATTTCATGGCCAACATAGTTGAGGCTTCATACGAGGAGAAGCTAGAAGTCCTGGCGGCTTTGGATGTCAAGGTCCGCCTGGCCAAGGTCATTGAGCTGCTGGATCGTCAGGTCGGAGGTATCAAGAACAACTTCAAGATCACGACATTTACCAGCGTACCTGTACAATTTTTGGACAAGATCAACGATAAGTCATCGCGACGTGTCGGTCCGACCGGTATGCCGCTACCACCCAACACTATGTTCCCGCCCGGCCCCAACGGCGTCATGGGACCCAACCAGGATGACGACCAGGAGCCCAACGAACTGGAGGAGCTCAAGAAGAAGTTGGATAAGGCCCAGTTGCCTCCGGAGGCTGCGAAGATGGCTGAGAGGGAGCTGAAGCGTCTGAAGAAGATGATGCCCGGAAATCAGGAATATCAGGTCACGCGCACATGGCTCGACGTACTTGCCGACATCCCCTGGACCGCAACAACAAATGACAGACTAGGCCCGGACACACTAGCCCGAGCTCGCAAACAGCTCGATGAAGACCACTACGGCCTGGACAAGGTCAAGAAGCGTTTGGTCGAGTACCTGGCAGTTCTGAGGTTGAAGCAGTCCATCAACGATGATGTCGAAGAGCAGATCAAGAAGGCAGAGCAGGAGGCTGTTCCTGCGGAGTCTGACAAGGAAGCCGAGAGCGATTCGAAGGACGAGGACAAAGCTGAGGCAGAGCAGAAGGAGCGGGCCGAATTGGCCAACACCAAACTTGAACTTCTCAAGTCGAGGCGCATGGTCGATAGGTCGCCCATCATGCTTCTGGCTGGACCGCCCGGTGTTGGCAAGACGAGTCTAGCCAGATCTGTGGCCACAGCACTGGGCAGGAAGTTCCACCGGATTTCGCTTGGTGGTGTCAGAGACGAGGCCGAGATCCGTGGTCACCGACGGACATATGTGGCGGCCATGCCAGGCTTGATCGTTCAAGGCCTGAGAAAAGTCGGCGTGGCGAACCCTGTGTTCCTACTCGACGAGATTGACAAGCTAGGCATGTCCAACCTCCACGGTGATCCTTCCGCTGCCATGCTCGAAGTCCTTGACCCTGAGCAGAATAACTCATTCACGGATCACTACGTTGGTCTGCCAATCGATCTGAGCAAAGTGCTGTTCATCGCCACCGCCAATGACCTGAGTACAATCCCAGCCCCGCTCCTGGACCGTATGGAAACCATCTATCTGCCGGGCTACACGACTCTTGAAAAACGTCACATCGCAATGCAGCACCTTGTGCCCAAGCAGATCCGGGTCAACGGGCTCTCGGAAGACCAGGTTAGCTTCGACAAGGACGTCGTGTCGAAGATTATCGAGTCTTACACGCGTGAATCAGGGGTTCGTAACCTGGAACGTGAAATTGGCTCCGTCTGTCGTCACAAGGCCGTCGAATTCGCCGAAGCCAAGGACGGGGGCCAGCTCGAGCATTACAAGCCGCAGCTAACTGTCGACGATATCGAGGAAATCCTCGGAAGTGAAAAGTTTGAGGAGGAAATTGCCGAGAAGACCAGTCGACCCGGCATTGTGACCGGCCTGGTGGCGTACAGCTCGGGCGGCAACGGTAGCATCCTATTCATCGAGGTTGCCGACATGCCTGGGAACGGCAGCGTGCAGCTTACCGGCAAGCTGGGAGATGTGCTCAAGGAGAGTGTCGAGGTCGCCCTCTCCTGGGTCAAAGCTCACGCATACGAGCTGGGCCTGACGTCGGAACCATCCTCCAACATTATGAAGGAGCGCAGCATTCACGTCCACTGCCCTTCGGGTTCCATCCCTAAGGACGGTCCCAGCAGTGGTATCGCGCAAGCCATTGCGCTCATCTCCCTGTTCTCCGGAAAGAACGTGCCCCCAACCATGGCCATGACTGTAAGTTCACTCGGAACCCGTCCCAGGAAAGCTGTACACTGACACGACGTCCTCGTGACACAGGGTGAAATATCCTTGCGGGGCCGTGTGACTGCCGTCGGAGGCATCAAGGAGAAGCTCATCGGCGCCCTCCGAGCGGGTGTCAAGACGGTGCTACTCCCCGCGCAGAATCGTAAGGATGTGAAAGATCTCCCGCAGGAGGTCAAAGACGGTCTGGAGATCCTCCACGTCGGGTAAGTCCAACCTCGACCCGTCCATATACTCTACATTGTGTTCCCTGTCCCCTCGCTTCCTGAAGTTATCCCATTCCACCAAACACCTTTTCCCGTCCCATGGTGCCGCGTTCCCCCGACGCGGTGCAACCTCCACGCACTCCCCAATCCATCTATCCCCCCTTGGCCCCGGAACCGTTCTTTCTATGTCGCAAAGTGTAACTAACCTTTCGTTCTACTTCAGCCACATCTGGGAGGCCATCCGGCTCGTCTGGCCCGATTCCCAGTGGCCCGGCGCCGACCCGTTCCCTCCCATCGAAAGCCGTTTGTAGAAATCGGACAACCACGACATCACTGCAGAAGCAGGTGACGCAGCAGGCGCACAACGCAGACAAGAAGCAGATTGTAACACTCAACTCGTCATTCATCATCATCATTGGAACCGAGGGTGCCTCGCCCGCTTCCCGACAGGCTCAGTGTATTCAAGCAGGCGGAAGCGGCACGCACAAAACACGGCAGAAGGACATGGTCTTGGTTTCAATCGGCGGTTTTTTTTTGTTCGAGGCCTCGATAGGTGTTGTTTAATTGTCTTGGACACGCGGGAAGACAAGAGGGACATGGAAGCAAGCAGGCACACCGTGCTTATGAGACCTAGGCTATCATCTCGTCCCAAGACACACACGTTGCCCGACGGCACAATCTTCATGCGGGTCTCAATGTATCTTTCTAGTCACAGACGCGAATTGTATTCTGTTCTGAGACATTGTTTTGCGGTGTTTTGGATTTCACTGAAGCCACTAGCATGTCGTGCACCTACAGGCCATGTAAGTCGGCCCATTCGACGTAGTCATGTCCGCACTTCGGAGCTGTCACGTTAACTTATGACGAATGACTTGAATTTCCCAGGCCTCCTGAGTGATCACTGAGAAGCATAGGCACGTACTGCGGCGGCATTGTATCGGATGGGGAATAGGGTACCAAAGCCTCTCGACCGCATATCGGGAACCATCTCTGATAGAGCCCCGATGTCCCACGCAAGTCAGGCCGAGGGTTCACAGAGGTATATTATGTGCATTCGCAGCTGGGAAGAAGACAGAAAGAAGGAGAGGAGGGCCTGCAGTATCGGCGTCGCTCAAAGGTGCCTGTGTCAGATAGAGTGATTGGTTCGCCTATTCCTCGACGGGATTCATGCCGTGTCACGACGCGTGTGTGTATTGGGGTTGTCGAGGGGGTCCCAATACAAACCGCGAGGGGCGTCAAAATCGGAGACTGTTGATGCATTTGTTTTTTTTTTGTCACATGGTGGACTGCTTGGACATGTAGCAAAGTCCGGAGGTCAATGAGCTAGATGTGGGAAAGGGCAGGAGAAATATGTTCTCTTATTGGGTATTTCAAGTCACTGCGAGAACGTTTGTTTCCCCGAAAGATTCGTCGATGACAATACTGAGAGCGAGCGCTTGACTACACGTCTCTTTGCGTGGGAACTCACAGGCCGTCTACTTATGGCGATGGGAAAGAATCTACGGTATTCACCCCTACAAACGCTCTTGCTGTCGGCACCTGCTTTGCATTTACATCTGGACCTTTGCTCGAAGTGTACCCTAGTTGGACGCCTACGCGGATAGCCGCAGATCACACAGCTCGGAACCTTGGGCACTCTGCCGTCAGCCCGCTATTCGCATACAGCACAGGGGGCATCCCGCTTTCGATAATGCGGCGAACGCTGGGCCAAGCAAGCATACGAGGGGGAGGGAAGAGGACATAACGTTCGAGTTGCTGTTGGTTGCCTCTGCGCGGATCCAGCGTCTTGGTACCAGATCGGCCCGCGAAAGGGGGGGGAAGGCTGCCTCCAGAATGTCGAGGCGGCGCCGGAGTAACTGCGGAGAGATGTGAAGCACCGCCGCCGTCCGTTCCGGAAGTACAGAAGCTGAATCCGTCTCTCAGCTGCCATGGACACGTCGTGCTCTCTTCATCCGAACTTCCATCTCCACGCCAGGCAACGTCGGACTGGTGGGCGAAACACGCCCCCCTCCCCTTCGTAATAGTGACCGTGCCACGGCATGACCAGAATCTACTGGGACACGATAAGCGAGTTTCTTCCAGTAGCCTCGTGTAGCACAGAAGAGGGAAGGCGCATGTGCTACGGGGACTTTTTCTTGCTCCTGGGTTTTGGCCCGTTAGATTTCCGCGTCACGCCTTGTTTCCCCCGCCACGGAGGTGGCTGGACGAGTACGGGAAGAGACAGAAGAACAGAGGGGTGAGGTGTGCTCATGGAAAGGGATCTCGGCGGGACTCATTTGGGGGGATGAGATAGCCTGGCAGGGGAGAGAGATTCACACGCCATTGTCTTTGGCAGCACTGAAGTCACTGGTAACAACATCCTGAGGGCGCAGAAGGATTGGATGCTTTGCCGGATCTTAAGCTATCGGTTATTGTCCAAAAGCTGAAATGACGAATGGTACGTCGACATCGGGCGTGAGAGACAAAAGATCCTTCCTTGAAGCAACTCTCTGGCGTCAGCAATCTCCCGGCCAAAGACTTCGTCTTCTAGGTCCAAGACTATTGGAGTCGGAGAGCGGGATGACGGCCGGCAACAGCCTCGCGCCGGCGCGGACTGAGAAAAGAAATCTCCCTTTTTCCTCCGAAATTACGGAACAACGGAATATTTTAAATGAGGGTCGTGCCGGTCCCGAAGTCAAATCGCACGCACTCGGAACTAGTAGCGCAGGCCATCTCGTTTTCCTAATGAGCTTTGAACGGCGGCCGCTTGGACTATTTGACATTTGAAGCCGGGAGGCTCAATAGTTCCTTTCCTCCCTTGATCTGACGGACTTTTTATCGAGGCCAATCAGTCGTGGCTGGATTTGCAATCTTGACGTTTTTGGCGCCTGTACGAGCGTCCTCGTCCTCGTGCCCGCGCACTCCCTCCATATGCCATTGATTCTTTGCTTGGACGCTAGGAGCAACGGCTAAAAGGCTCAAGACCCGTCGAGAAGCTGCCGCGTATCTAGCTGCAGATCTCGGGGCGCCTTTGAGTAAAGTACCGCAGCCATGTGGCTGTAGATAATCAGTAGTGTGAAAAGCCGGGCTGTTCCCTCACTCCTAGCCTCAACGCCATGGTGTCTCCAAAAGACTACCAGTACCATTGGAGACTTCAACCTCGCCAGCGAATTCGACAAAAGCGACGTTTTGACGAAGTTCAAGTCCTAGTCTTGCTAGGAAAGCCTGTAGCATTGAATGTGTTGATTGTGACAACTTCATATGCGGTGTTATCCACCAACGAAGCATTTGTACGACCAAACTGCTTCTCTCACCGCAATGAGTCCCATAGTGCGCCAATGGTTCCCTCTGCATCCTTTCTCGTAGAGATTGAAGAGAATTACTGCCTGTTTGGCAATTCATCCATTATGATTCGTTGCTTGGAGTTACGAACATGATCAACGTAAATTTCTGCCAAGTAAGTCCTCTCTAGTTCTTTGCTCAAGTGGCTCCAACTCGACTCGGCTGGAACCTATGGGCTGGCGACAAGCAAATCAAATGATCTGGGTCAGTCAAATGCCGTCGTTGTCCCAACTACCAGAGTAAGCTTGTTAGATGCGCATTGACCGCCTTGCAGTCTGCGGAATATGATTTCGCTGGAAGGGTCCGTGGTTCACGATATTGGCGACATTCATTCGGATGGCAGTTTGCCGCGCGACCCACGGACTGATCGTATATCCGTGGCAACCCAAGATCCTTTGACAATCCGCGAATTGCTCCATTTGATCCGATAGGGTAACGTTGCGAACGATCATGAAGGGATTGTTTGACCGAACGGGGCGCGTCATTTTGTGCTGCCACGCCATGGGAAGAATTCAAAGAGGGGTTATGCATAGCCATGGCTGATACAGCAGGGCGCCAACGCCAGGAAATCTGTCAGGTCTCAAGTTAAGAGTGAGCTTTGCCGCTGGCAGACAGGTACGCCAGGCGTGTGGTGTGAGAGAGCATGTACAGGTACGAGGGCACTACAAATCCAAGTACCAGGGGCTCGTCGGTGATGGAGGTGATTTGCCGTTCCCGCCAGGCATATGCGAGTACCTTCACAGCGGTTCGGGTGAATATGCGTCGACAGGGCCCCGAAAGGTTCGTCTGATGTTTGTCGGAACTCCACGCTGCAGGCGCGGCCACATGCGGCCAACTCATCAGAATCAGATGCGCTCGTCAGGTTGGTGGGGCCGTCACAGGCCTTCGTAACGACTCCACTGCCAATGCGCGCGGGATGATAATCACCGAGTGGTTTGTAGCTTTGGTTGATGGGATGGGTTAGGATGGCTCAAGACAAGGGCTGTAGTCTGTTCCTTATCCTGATTTTAGCGAAGCTACGGCAGGGCATCCGCAGTCGTGCCGCGACGACGCATCATGACCTTCCCGGGCGAGTCTAGACGCTGGTGAAGTCGGATGTGCGTCATATTCCAGAACTCAAGGGATTGCCCTGTCTGTCAAAACCCAAAGTGGCCTCTGTCCTGAAATACGCAGTATTCCGGCGTCTCTCGGTGCCAGTCTCGCAAGCACTCAAGGTTGAAGGCTTTGCCCTTGTTGGCGATTCCTTGTCGGGCTTGATATTGAGAATGTGGCGTGCTAGCGCAGTAAGACGTCGTAGAAGTCCTGGATCTCGGGACAGCCGTTATCGATGCAACATTGCATGACGCATGCAAAAGTCAACGGCGTCTGATATGCGCACGTTTCTTCTGCAGCCCCGCGAGTCGATTAATCTGAAGAATCACTAACTCTCATGACCGCCGTGACCACCGACCGGACGTTGGCGCTCGCAAGAAGCGGTGTCGCCGAGCATCCACGGCGGGGGGGCCCGTTCCGGATGCACCACTTCTGGGTACGAAGAAGATGGAAATAGAAAACGATTTTTGGAGTCGATTTCGGACTCTCCATCACTCAAGGCCTCTGCTGTAGGCAACGGCTCCTTTCTGCTGATTTCCGGGCATTTTCATTACTTGGGCAAGCTTCTTTGTTGTCGTTCGTGGTGTTTTTCTGGCACCGGTCCAGAATCTGGAACACCCGGCTATTATGATCAGGGAGAGATCAGATATAGGGCCCCGGGACTGAGGATTCCGCTGCAGGACCGCAGGCATGACGATCGGCCCAAACCACCCTGGGGCCAGACACGGGGCCACATTCGGTACCAGTCCGTCCAATATTCCCCCGTCGACCAATTTTAAATTCGTCCCATCTTCTCAGCCAACCAAACAGACAAGGATGGCACTGAATGCCTATCATTGAGGCTCACCCACCTCTTCCGAGGCTCGTGGACCGACCTGTGGAAACGCTGCCGGCACTGACCCAGCCGATGTTCAGGATAGCCCACAATCGGTTTTCTGCAGGGCTTCATTTTCACCCACTGAGTGTGTTTTTAATAGAGTCTGATGTGTGCGTCTTGAATAATGGAGGGGCTGGGGCAACTTGCGGGCGATCTGGGTATGATACTGCGTACACCAGACAAGCAGGGCCTTGTAAGACCGACCATGTTCCCAAGTGGCCGGTACAGTTGCGGACTAGGCGAACGCCCTTTTCGGTAGCTCGCCCGCATTTTGCCCGCACTGGCGTACCGCCGCTAATATTCTGACATCACAGTGAGTGGAAGATGCTGGAGACTTCGCAAGGCCCTAGCGCATCACATGATTCACATCGCGGGCGTTGTGACAGTGTTGGCACGACTCAACCGCTGAAGTTCATGCACCGTGATCAGAGCTGTCATGCGTAGCTTTCGAGGCCCTGTCCCAAGCACTCGTGTTTGGGACAGGTCTTGATTACTGCGCTGAGAGTGGTGACCAAACTGACGTCGAAAATCGAGCATTGCACACCCTAGGTTTGGATGGCTACTGGGACATGCAAAATTCTCCGGCTGGTTCGATTGCGCATCGCATGAAGTTCGTCGAAATGGCGCAGATGATGTCGATTGAAGGCTGGGAGGGTTCGCAAAGAGGCCCGTGAGGAGCGAAGATATTCCCGAGTGCATCTGTCACGACCTGGTCAGGCGCCAGGGTTCAGTCACCCTTGCACACCTACTCTTCTTCTGGGATACAAAGAGAGTATCGTGAGAAACGTAGGCGGGACCTTCAGGCCGCTCGTAGGACATGACTGGAGGACGTGTAGGTCACGATACCCTTCGGCAAAGGCGGCCAAGGACGAACAGAAGGCCCTGGTCCTATGCTTGACTCGGTGCGAATGGCGGTCAAGATAGCCACAGCAATGACGGTGAGTAGCTTGCAATGTAGATGGCGTGGCATATTGCTGGCTTGAAGCTTGTCTTCGTTAAAGCAGACGTTTGTCTCAGACACACGGGCGGTTTTGACTAGTGAGATCGCGTTGAGAGTAGTTTTAGCAGCGTCTCAGCGAGCGGAAGGATGACGAGTTATCAAAGCACTGGCAATGGGTATCTGCATGTGCATACGGGGTGCGTCAGGAGCCAAAATGCGTACCACTGGCTGCGTAAATCAGATTTACTAAGATGTACGTTGAGTTTTTTTCGCCCTGGTCAAGAATTGAAGTGACTTTTGCGAACGCTGTCGTAAGCAACCACGAGGGCGAGACTAACCGCTAGGATTATTTGCAAGTGCAACTTAACCGTTTGAAGTAGCGATGTTGGAACCAGTCACGACACTGTAGCTGGACATATATTGCCACATTAGGGCATTGTGATAGATGAAGTTCGAGTTGCATGGCGTTGTTGTGCGTTGAAAGTGGAGTTGAAAGCCGAAAAGTCGGGAGAGATGGAGGCGAGGTGTTCATCTGAATGGGGCGATTCATCTGTAGTTTTTCCCTTTTGATTCTCCATCTTGTCTCCTCCCGCCATTCATTGCTCGTAGCTGCTTCAGCAGAGTTGCATTCGGTGTTCTTTTGCGGTTGGCATGGATGATGGCGTCGGCGCAGAAAGAACTGGAGACTGGTTGCAACTTGCGTCGTCCTTCCATGTGGGTAAGGTATCATCGAAGTTTTCCGTCGTCCATCTGGCTCGATGGTGGTCGTAACCCTCAAACAAATTACTCCGTGCCTCGCATGGAATTGAAGCTCACACAACGTAAGCAGCTATGTCTGTCGGATAATGTATTTGAGCAGGCAGATTGAGTGGTGGACAAAGGATCTTGGCGACGATCGTCACAGGCTGCGACTTGTTGTGCCGCGGGTCGGGGAAATCGTCAGCCGGAGAAAAGATGGGATGACAAGTTTGACATGGCGTCTGATGCAACAGGGCTTGGGGTTGATGAGCCTGAACCTGGAGACCGGAGTTTGTTGTCTATTTCCTGCGATATCCGTATCAAAAGATCCCAGACTGCATCACCAGCAGCCGGCGACCCTAAGTTTTGGGAGGCGACGCTGGAGCCGCATCCGCAGCTTAGCAGGAGTCAGGACTACTGCTCACATGTACCTCGCTCGCTCTTTGTAGAAGGGCCTCTTAGGTGCTGCCTGTGGCTCGTCGCGGCCGAGCTTCCGAGGTCTCTGTGGCCGTCATCGAATTGGGGGTGGCGAGTGTTTTGATTGATTGCAGGAATTGAGCCGGCAGAACCCTTGTTTTGCAGATAATTCAGTACTCGGCCGAGTGGTAAGGTCTGTTAGGAATTCAGGTGAGGTGGAGAAAGTTGGGGATGAAGCTGTTGGCGCGCCAATTCAAAGGAGGTTTGCAGAGGCAGTGGAAATTGCACAAATTGGCCCTGCCCAGGTGGCCAACCTCTCGAGGGTATCGGTGGCAGGGAGGTGCTGGCACCGCAGCGTTCTCTCCTGTTATTTTTACAGGCAAGTGACATCGATAGAGGAGACACTCTAGGGCCTTCCAGGCGTCATCGAATTTGCAGCGACAGCGGTCAAGACTCAAAAGGGCAAGGGCGGTTGCGGTTGCGGTTGCGGTTGCGGACAATGAGACGTAGTCCGCAGAAACTCCCGCCCGGGTCTGCGAGGCACCTCCCACTCCCTTACCGGACCCCTTGGTTGTATTCATCTAAAATGTCCTAGGCTGGGCAGTGACCTGTCGAATTCGATAAGGCCAGGGAGAAACACCGCGTGTGTGAGGTGGAAGATGGAGGGTGCATGTACCGTAAGGCAGTTGGAGTCAGGGAAGGTGCGCCGGGGAGTTTTTGTCTGATGTTTTCCCCTGTCGGCTGTATATTGTGCCCGAGATGGCCAGGGCGAAGCTGGATCTGGGGTGTTTCTCTGGGAGCATTTCATCAAGTTGGATGACGATGTCCGACTGGCGAAAGTGTAGCGCGTGGCTGGTATCTTAACGAACACGAAGGCAGAAAAAAATTGATTAGGTAAATGCCAGAGGAGGATCGACGACGAATCCACACGCGGCTAGCATCATCGGACGTTGTGGAGATGTCATCTTGCCTGCCGCGTGCTGCGCGAGACAAGTGCGGTGATTGATACGTAAGGTACGAATAGACATTATGCAGGTTAGGTGAGGTAGGCAGACCTAGAGACAAATATTGGGGAAGACTCGGAGAAGGGTATGACGATCAAGGGTGATGACGAAGGAGAAACCCAGACGCATCGGATGGAAGGGAAAATAATTGGGAAAAAAATTTAGAATATTAAAAAGTTCCGAGCGCCGTTGCAGCTTCCCGCCCTCGCACGATGGGTCCCTTCCGATGTGCCTGAAAGTACTGGACCTAATGGAAGCCCGTACCTGACCATAGATAGGTACCAGAGTACCTAGAATAGGCAGGCACCTTCGGTACCGGGCTGATTGAAGTAGGCACCCGGCCACTATGTAAGCCATCTGGCTGCCGGGTCTGGAAGCCACATCTCAAAGCCGGTACGTACTTGCGAGGTTGTCTACCATCAGCGCTTACTTATCCGCTCTGGGTGAAATAGTTAGCATTTCTTGCTTCAGATATGACTGTTTGGGACAAAAACGGTTCTTGATTGATTTGACGACGATGTATTGGATGTATCTACCTTCGTTCTGCCTGCAACGTACCTGCTGTTTTTGAATTTAGGAAAACAGTATATATATGCACACGCACCTTCCTTTATCTTTCATTTGCGCGGAAAGAGCACTCCTTGGATAAGCATCCATACCTTCCTGCCAGTACTGAAATACGTCTAATGTGGGAAGCCACCCACAAGGTACCTGAGGTAAGCGTACCTAGGGTGCCTTCCTTGGACTCCGGGCCACCAGGCATGGAAAGCGGGCATCGGCGCTGCTTCTGCATTTGATCCCCAGATCGTATTCCATGATTGCCTCATCTTCGCGGTAACTCTTTCCTTCCTGTGTAAGCTTGGCGTGAGGTGGACAGCCAGGACAGGGCACCGCCATGGAGCTCATCCCACGTTCGTCCGATGATGCTGGCAACCGGATGATGGGCCACCCCGCCTCTCTCACCGAACACACACACTAACGGGGGCCCGCTCATGTTTACCCACGTCCAGTCTCCTCGCCTTGTCCGCCTCGGTTTCTGCTGTCGACAACCCTTTCCGAATGGCCTCTTTTCGTCCCGCCCCAATCATATTTTAAACAAAATCAATATTGCTGCGCATCCTACCTCACGGGCCCCAGCACCACGCCACTTACAGCGGTCTAGGCTGGGCCGCAAATCGGAATTCGGCTCACCAGCCCTGCCATCCCATATCGATAATGACTACCTCGAACGGGCTGAGATGGCACAAATCAGTGTTGTCCATCGTTTCTTCGCCAATTTGACCTCCAATGTCAGCCTGACACAGACCTTCGGATTCGCACAAGTATCCGTCAATAACACAAGTGATACACCGTCAGAATCGAGGTCAGCATCACGCATTACGGAACATTTTCGTCCAATATCAAAAGGTCCTGGGCGAAAGCCAGCTCCATCATCGAAATGGTTCAAGCTTGGACTAGGCTGTCGTTGTGGGAACTCACGGTACTTCCGTCCGACGACTGCGCCTCGTCATGGACCAGAATATTGATGCCGCACATGGGTCGCTCGGAAGAAGGGGGAAGGGGAAAAAAAAGTCAAAAAAATCCTCCGGGCGGAACCAAACAAGCAATTAAGACGCAGGGAGTCGGAGTCGGAGCTCCCGGCCTGTTTGTGCCTTTCCTCCGCGGCGCTGCACATCCGCTGAACCTCCTACGCCTCGCCGTCGGGATGTTGAGTCAGTTCTTGTTCCTACGAGACCTGGACAGAGTTATGAGCGTGCTTCGAAGCTGGCCCTCCCCTGAATTGTATTAATCAAGATTAATGCCACAATTTGAGCCGCGCCAGCTGGCCAGGTTGCGACGCACAACCTCTTTCTTCAACAGCGTTACAATGAACCGCACCCAAGCATCCCGTACCTAAGCGAACGTGCCAGGTGCTGCCCTGTTCTATCCCTACATCTCTGTCCAGGCACCCCAAGCTTGGTAGGACAGGGTGACTTCCACCAGCCGAACCTCCTCAGACGACCACATCGTCACAACAATATCCACAACGCGCGTCTGTACAGGGTTGGCACGTAGTCATCGACGTTCACACCCTCTTCGATCCCAACTTCGAGGTGCATGTGGCTGACGTGCCTTTCTCCGAAGGACGATTCTGTTTTTGCGGTTTGGTATTCTCGGCCACCTGAACCGTCACCTACGGCTCTGGCCTTTGGGCAACACCTTCCAGCCTTCGCCTTAGCCACAAGAAAGCCTTGCGGGACAATGATGCCGGCAATTCCTGTGACTGCGCATCTTCCGCTCGACAAAAAGATAATGTCAACTCGGGCCGAAACGATTTCCCCTTTTGGCGTCTATCAAGCCCTGGCCAGTTTCCCCCTGTGCAGTAAACTGTCGTCCAGAGTTCCGACGACACTAGTTGCATTGACTACAGTTAATGGGCTACCGCAGTGAAAGCTGTGGAAAAAAAATCTGAGACATAATTCGACTCGAACTTGACACATATGACGGGTCGCGGCAATTTCGCTCGGAGCGCATTCGAACCTGTTCCTCCATCACCATTTGCGACCTTCCTTGGACGAGCAACAAGTCCTAGGGACGTGCGAATACCCGCACTGCGAGGTCGTTCTGCGTTACACTCGGAATGAGGGATGACTGTGACACTGCCAAAACCGCGACAGACGCATGATCCCATGTGTATCCAGCAAGGAGTAATCCGATCAAAACCCCTCCTGCTCGGACGATTTTGGCTTTGTGTGCCAGAGGTTACGGGGGGAACAGCAGCAGATCAAACAGTCCAGTGGACTTCAGACGAGCACATGCAGCAGATCTACATAGTACGGAGCTTTTGGGGCCCCAGACGCTTTGGTACGACGGTTATACGAGGCACGGTCGCGCTAGGAACAGCATAAACCGAAACCTGAGCTCAACCAAGACCGTTCTCAACCAAAGCAGCAGCATTGAATTCAATGCCTAGAATTCTTCGGCCATTCCATTCTTACTGCGCAAGCAAGCGGTGTTCTTCGCCGTCGTGGAAAGACGCTGGTCCTGACGATCCAGATGCATGTGGGTAAAGCCAGGGTTCTGGACAGGGCATGATCAGACGAAGACGATAGATCCACGTTGAGCGGGGACGCCCTGCCGGGACAAGGGGGGCCTACGGGCGGCGTTTGTGACGGCCAGCCCAGTGGTCATATCCACACGGCACTGAACGAAGATGCCAGTCGCGCACTCTGTTGAAATCGACATCCGGACCAGGTAGAGCCTTGAGCTCTTCAGGAGCTTCCCAGTGCACAACATGAGGCCATCTCAGAGGGCGCGACCACGTAACATTGGTTTTGATTTGACGGCAAATGAGATTATATTAGCTGGAGACTCAGACTCTCATCTTTCGAGATTGGTTCCAGCTTTCGTCAGTAGCTAGCTATCAGGGACCTGCACCTACCATAGTGACGAGCTAACACTACATGGCAAATTCCATTGTCTGGCTCAAATTGTCTTGGCCTTGACGAGCCCCACTCAGCCGTGGTCGTCAGCGTGGCGCGAGGCCCAGAACCCCTGCCCTCTCCACTCAGTCCGCCCGCGACCACAGTCGACGAGGCCAATCTTAATGGGTTACATACAATTCATTACGCTGCGAAGCATAATGTACGGTCACTCTATGAGTTTCAGGGACGAAGTTTTTCTGTTCCTGGATTTCGCGCCGCACAATGGCATCAACGGCCGGGACCTCACGGCGACGAGCAAGGGAATGTTCAGATGAACGAGGCGTTACATGCACTTGCCAGCCAGCGGCATAATAACACGCCGGAATAATTACACTGCATGAGAACCACGGACGTCTTCTCTCACACTACTGGGACGACTGCTGCGGGGTACTGGCGAGCTGTCAAGGGAGTGAGAGGCATTTGAGCCGATCATATTATATCGACGAGCGAGCCCTACGAATTGGAACTTCAAATCCCGGCAGGAATTCAGATTGTGACTGACGCAGCCATCGGTCGGCGGTCTGGACTACACTACGAGGAAGCCTGCCGCCGTAAGCCACCCTGGCGAGCTACTGCTTCAACGACATACCTCGATTAGGATGTCAAGAAGCCATTTGCTACTACTGGTGTCGTCCGAGAATCAGTAGCGACTCTTCATCAACATCGAATTCAACCGCAACCTTGCCTAAGCAAATCGGCTGTTGCCCGCCAATCAGCGAGGCAGAACAAATGTGTTCATGAGGCTTTGGTGTCGACGTCTGATGTAGGCCTCCCGGGTTGTGACTATCTATATACAGATACTGCGTTAGTGAAGCATACAACGTGGCTAGATCGTGAGGTGGTGCGTTCGCGGTTCCATCGCAGAAACCATCTACCCAGGATTGTGGGTCAAACGAGAAGCAAGCATGGTTATCAAGACCTGTACTGCGGTATGACGACAGGAATACAACGCATCCAGAGAGTCTGGCCATCGACTAGTAATATCGGAACCCATGTGTTGAGGTCCCTATTCGGGATGGCACAGTCACATTAGCGCATCTAGAAGAAAGTTCCGTTGACCAACTCGTGATCTTGTTGGTGGATTTTGGCAAAGCAAAGTAGGTGCGTGCAACCGGCAGGCCTTAAGGGGTGGCGGCGGCCCTGGGGGAGACCAACTCCCCAAGTTGCTGATGGCGATGGAATCGGTAGTCGTTCAGGCAATCCCTGTCGCAAGCACGGCCCCGATTCGGGACAATATTGTTGGAGGCCGGGTGTTGATTTACTGCTGTACACGGCGGGCACGAAGCTCGTTGCGTGACGAGCACTCATGGTGTCTTCGACAGGTTGCAACCCCCAAAGTGGCGAGCAACGTGGCCAGCGTTGAGACTGGTAAGTCAACAACAACGACCGAGAACACCGCTACGGGTATTTCTGGGTTTATTCTTCTCGAAGCGGCAAGGAAATAACTCGCAATGAGGCAAACGGTTGGAAAGCAACGAATTGGACCAAGTAGCCCCAGAATGCAAGGACGAGACCGCGAAGAGAAGAGGAAAGCAAAGCCACCTGAACTTCGCAGCTGGCCCTGGCCCTGTGTACGGTGAATAGGACTAGAGAGCTTTGGTGGAGGGATTATGTGAGGAGACCCTGCCACACCCGCTCGCGAACCTTACATAGTACAGTTGCACATCGCAGCTGCAGCCAAAATTGCTATCCATTCAGAGCTCCGACGGCATCAACCTCGGGCGGCTGGTACATGCCTGGAACCCCAACTAAAGTTATACCAGCCCAAGTTGGGCCTTTCCCGCATAACGTGGGGCACGACACGATAATTGAAGGCACACGGATGGATGACTGGAGATTGGAACTGCATATTCAACACCTTGCCTTCAGGTCGCTGGTACTGGATGATATTGGAGATGACCGGGGTAAAGTTTTCTGTTCTTCTTTGCTCCTCCTCCTTTGCTGCCGTGCCGCTTCCAGCCTCCAGGACTCTTGGTAACCTTTATGTCCGAAAAGAGCGGGGTCTTTTCCACGCCGAATAATGAATGAAAACTTAGCAGTAGTTACTGACTACTGTGACGATTTAAAGCAAAACCTTGAACTGGAAGCTCAGCCTCCAGGACTCGTCGGGACAAGCACAAGCCAGCAGCCAGCAGAGAAAAACTGGTGACCCGTTTTCGCATACTTCACAGACGACGAGGGTGCGGGGCTAGCTCATTTCGCTGTGGACATCTCAGCTGAAGACGCTGAGTGGCGACGGGCGATTTCAAGCTGGGGGTCGACGACCATTTCCCTCCCCCAAGCGTTCTGACCGAAGGCGTGCAACAACCGGTCCATTCTGTGCATATTGGTATGCCCTGGCCCCTCCGGGATTCCCCCCCCCCTTTCTGTAGGGCCGTTTATTAAGCAGGCCTTGGTCTTACCGGGAGGTAAGCAATAGGTGAGAGAGCAAGGTGCAGATGGATTAGACCGAGTACGCAAGTATCAAGACAACGCAGAAATCAGCACTGCCAACGACGATGGCACGTCTCTGGTTTCGGCCGATTCGGCCCTCAGCAGCACAGCCCAAGAATACCCAAAACCAGGCCTGAGTCGCTGTTCAAACCGTCCCGCGGGCGGCTCGGCGCACTTGACTGAATTCAATTGCTTCCTTCTCGAGCGAGGTGTTTGAGAGACGCTCAAATTCCCCGGTCCCGATGCCATGCTGAAGATGCCTGATGCTGGAGAGAAGATGAGAAGGTGGTGGTACTAGTCACCAGGCGCTTACTGGAAAGGGACTGGGCAGGACCCGGGCTGCAAGCCATTGGCCGTTGACGCGGGTGCTAATTCGAATCGGCCTTTGCTAACGCTGGTAGCAGTGTACAAGGAAGGGCCTTTCTAGCAACATGACGGATAAGACATCATCAGATGGCCGATGTGTAAAATTGGGAACGTAGTACGTACTCATACATCTCTTCCTCGCAGAATCGGCACTGGGGGCCTTGACATACCTGTCTGCACTGCATTTTGGACGCAAGTTGGCACTGGCCTGGCCTGGCCTGGCATGCTGCTAAGTCCAGACTGCAGAATCTTGGGTACGGGGGAGGTCTGCAGGCAAGTCAAGGACAACAATCAACAAGATTTTCATTTTGAAACGCTGGCCAACGCAGGGAATCACAACATCTGATCTATGTTTTGACCTCGCTCAAGTCAATGAATTAACGCAAGAGACATATTTCCTGTCCAATAATGGCAGAACAGCCAGGCGAGGCTCTACGATCCCTTACCTAAGCTTGTACCGCCTACATTGCGTCCTCTCGGAACCTTCTCCGGAAGTCGGCCCTGAGAATGGCATTTGGCATGCGGATCTTTGGGCTACGAAGCCAGAGAGGACACGACCACGGATGATCCTGGTAAATTCAAGCCACCGTTGAAATGTGTGCGGCGCCATTCACGCCCGTTCTCTATTTCTCCGTCCTTCGATGACCAGATGCTGGCGAGGGAGGGAAAAAAGAAAGTAGTTGTCTCTACTGCCCCCCGGAAATATCGGACGGTTGCACCTTTGCTCTACAACCGCAATATGACGGCAATGAACCCTTCAGGGCTACGATGGTCGAGTGCCAGCTCTCAATCTCGGTGTCGCTCTCGCACGTCCTCCCTACCCGGCCCTCGGCTGATGACCGCTGCGACAGCCACCGTCGAAACCCACATCGTCACGGACGGTCGAGCAATTCATCAACCAGACTTGTTGGGCCTCAGCCAGGCCGCTGGATACGATGACGGGCGGGCGGCAGCGGCAGCAGCAGCAGCGATGAGCTTGACCATGTCGTCTCGTCTCCTTTTTCCTTCCGTCCCTCGTGTCTCCATCTCCAGGAGTTCAGGGCCAGGTCCAGCTTTCGGTCCAGCTCCAACTCCATTTCCGTCTCTGTGTCCATCTCCCATCCATCTGAGCCCCCTTCATCACCGTTCGTTTGTTCGCCCTGCCCGTCCGGTCTGCCCGTCAGCCACAATCCTTAGCTAACCGTCATCTTGCAAGATGGCTTTACAGAAGGAGGAGCTACCCATGGATAGCGGCTGAAAATTGCCAGAGCAGCCAGGCCACGCACATGCTGGGTTTCTTCATCACATCTTCGTCATTCGGCCAGTCAGAACCACGGTCTACGACCGCTCAGCGCGGTCAGGTCGCGCTGATGGGACTTGTCTACTTCGGGACAAGTTTATACCGAGCACGAGGATCAAGAGGACAGTGTCGATGTGAGTGGGCTCGACCCACGGTACGACCTACCTCCCTCATGTCGCAGTCCGACAGCCGTGGGCAGTACTTATCACACGACTCACCAAGTGCTGCTATCAATTGTCTGCACTGTTACTGTTCATCTTGAGGCGAACACGGATAACATTGCAGCATGATGACCAAGTCCAAACTACTATGCGACACCATGTGGCGGAGCCGCTTTCACGAGATGCGGTGGACGAAATACGATAACGTCAAGATCAGACCAACTGGGGCGTCGACCTGACATAGTATACATACAGCTAGCCTACCTAAGATGTCATCCACGTCGACGCCCACAATTATATGCGCCTCTATCTCCCGGCGACGCGCTAGGGCGCAACGTGCCGCTTGCCTTTGGCGACGTACCGTACCGCCATTTTCGTCCCTAAGACATTGCCCAGTCTACCTTAATCGTGCATCACTGTCTCTTCTTGCATGGAAATCTCAAAGGGGGTCCGAGACAAACACTTGCATAAGGTATCCGCACAGAGCCAGACATGCCCTGAGCCCTCCAGGGCCACGCCGCGCCAAGACGAGAAGACCATGGGGACAGCGATACGGCATATTCGGATAGTGTATACCACTACGAAGATGGACCTTCCCGTCTCCAGGCATACGGACGAAGTCCAGAGCTACCAGTCTTTGTGGTTTAAAGCAGGGACGCCTAAGACTGCACGGAACATGGGCAGCACAAGACAAGCCCAGGTACCCTTTCTTCCGATGCCATGCTGTCGCGGGTGCACTACACCCCCGAGCATGTCCATTACCTTAAGGTACCTACCTTGCGGTTATTACTCGCCGGCCTGGCTGCGTACCTATCCGTCCGTACTTTGCCTTACGGCATTGGACAGGGCATCCGGACGTGGACGGATGCTACCTACCTTAGGTACTATACCATTTTACCTTGCCTTACCTGCGTGGCTTCCTTGCCCGATGGCCTCCATATCCATATTTCCGTGCCTACCTACCTACCTCACCTTGCTCTCGAGTATGGTTAAGTACGTACGCAAACACGTCCCTTGCCTCATGATCCATTCTATTCTCATCTCCTCCCATTTCATTCTTGACCCTACGTACTCTGTACACAGCATCGCATAGGAGGTTTTGACCTAGAACCATCTTCTTCCACGGACGCGTGTATTGAATTTGCGTCGGTCCCTTTTCATCCAATGCCACTATGTCAAACCCGCCATCTCATCTCTCTCTGTTCAACTGTTGCGCTCGCAGGTCGATCCCTAGCTGGCCTCCCCACACATCCCACAACCTTCTTTGGACCCCATCGGTCTTGATTCATTCACGCCCCCTCCCATCCTACCCTCTTCCTTTTCCCTTTCTTCTTCCCCCATGTCCCCCGTAGCCCCCGTTCCACGCACCCACGTCCGCTCATCTGCTTCTTCCCCTCCCCTGGACCCTGGACCACCACCACCATCATGACGGGCACCCACTCACACAATTCCCACGAGCAGCAGCAAGTGCGGCAGCACTGGCAGCGGTACCAGCAGCACCACCACCACCGCCGCCGCCGCCGCCGCCGCTACCATCACTTCTGCGTGTCCACCCTTCTTCCCTGTTGGCTTGAGCTCTGCCATGCGAGCCATGCGTGCCATGCGCTGCCCAGCTTTCCCATACCTTCCTTAACTCAGTACCTTACTCAACGTACCGGCGACTAATGAGTCCAACACAATGTCTTACTTTACTTGCTAAGACGCCCGCCTTAAGCTCTACCTGCACCGAGCTGACAGCTGCCACTCGAATCTGGCTTTGGCTTTGTTCGAAGCTGTCACGGATAAGCCCAACAACCGTTCCAACTTCCACTTGCTGAACAGGGCGTGATTAGTTGTCCCCCAAGCCCGCTCCATTTCCCCTCAAGCCCCCTAACGCCTCTACCGCGTGCCTCCTCCCACATTTTCATCATGTCAATTTCGCGGGCCATCCACTCTCTCCCGCTGCCTGTCTTGATCTCGGTTCCGTCTGGGTGTCTCGGTGCACTTCTCTACTGTATGTGCCCATCTGCCCTGCCTTGACGGGTGCTTACAAGTTACAACACCACATCGCACAGCGTGCTCGGTGTTGGAGTGATCCTCCAGTGAGCATCCCTCGGTGTTGGTCTGTCGTTCGTTCATCCATCCATCCATTTTGCCATCCCACTCCATCCCAGGCGTCTCAAAAGTCTTCCTCCGTCCTGGTTCCTGGCTACATGTACAGGACCATCCTCCCATCTGCCATCTGCTACCGGCTCCGACATTAGAGACAACGTGTACCCCTCCCTCCCTGTCCACGCCCACCTGAACCATCCCTCCTTCGCCTCCCCAATCAAATTTAGCACTCTGCTGCTGCGCTGAGAACGCTCGCAAGCGCAAATGAGGGATCGGTCGTTAGTATTTTCTGGTTTTTCGTTTCTTTTTCCCTCTGCTCACTATTGTCTCTCCTTATTGGATACCCGGCCACCACGACAGCGGTTCCGTCCCGTCGCCTGCCTGCCTTCACCTAACCAACGTGCCAACCTACATTACATTGCCATCATCCATGCTCGGATATATTTGATTATGTACTTCCCTCTTATTCACTGACTCTTGTCTCCCCACTGTCTTATTACGCTGTGGCTTCATACGTGCCTGGTTAATCTCATCCAGGAACACTCAGACCCAGCGCTACCATCGCTACCGCCTACTACGCACGCGCCATACACACCTCTCTCTCTCTCAGACTCTCTATATTGCGCACGCTCACACCAGACACCATCGCATATTGCTTCCATCGTCGTTCGCCCGGTTGCTAGCTGCTGCTCCCGCCTGTCGCTCCCTATCAGACTAGGCACGAGCTGCCATCTCCGAATGGACACTACTACCCGCTGTCTCTCCGCCCACAGACCGCAGCCCGGTCGAGTCGAGTCGGGTCGACTTAACTAGACCAGGCCTCAGATCACACACCATCCACACACCATCCACACACCCTTACACCACACTCGCTCACCTTCCACGGCTGCTCTCTCACACAGACGCGCGGAGAATTGTCGTTAGGCAGGGGATCGTGATGGCATAGCCCTCTACCCTTGATTAGCAGCCACTCTAAAGACGTGGGCCGGGGTCTTCCCTGGCCTACCTGTCCCTCGTCCAGATCAACCTTGAACCACCCTAGCTTCATCTCAATTGTCCCCCCCCACCCCTCGTAGGCCCAGCACGTCTGCACGCCCGTCTCCAGTCGCACAAAAACCGACCGGGAGCCACCGATCGACTGTTCCCGAAAAAAAAAAGTCTACGGGGCCCTTTCTCCAACATCTAGCCCTCGACAAATAACGCTCACTCTTCACTCCGGCCACCGGGTCAAGAGAGACAAAACCAGATCTCGTAGCGGGACAGACATAACTTGTCTCTTCCTCCCTCTCCCTTTTCTAACAAGTCTATCTCTCTCCCTCTCTCTTACTCCACTCTCTTTCTCTCGTCATCGTCCATCTTAACGGCAACACATTTTCGACACTTGGCTGCCGGTTCCCCAAGTCATTCACCTACCCCGTCGCCTACAACGTCTAGCCAACTACCTCCGCATACCGTGCCTGAGGTTCCGCCGTCGTGCCTCCTGCAGCCGCCCGCATCGCCATCTCTCGAGACGAACCACCAGTATTGCCGCAAGGTACCTTCATTGGAGCCCGAAGGACTGTTGTGCGAGTATCACTCTGCAGCATCATCGTCGTCTCACCGCAGTAGCAGCTGCACCTCCTTCCCGCCTGTCTTTCCCTGGTCCATCGATTTCGAAGTCCGTCTCTCGCGCGCCTCGCACACAGGGCTTCATCGGACCCTTTTAAGCCCCCTCGAGCGTTTTCTTTGCTCATCCGATTCGGGAATCTCGGCTCAGAAAGACTCGTCAGCCTTGTTGCGAAGTTGCACGGAAAGTTCGCTCCTATCCACCCGGCATTGCAGTCCATCTTAATCAGTAACATCCGCGTCTGTGTAAATCGAGTAGACGGAAAGGCGGATCCAGGACGCCGGCAGCATTCAACGGGTAATTTCTCATTCACAACTTGGAAGAGGAATCGTGCCTCCCTCTTCATCTGGACTAATCACCAAAGTCACGCGAGGGTACATGTCTTGGGGACATCAACGCCGCAGTCGGTAACAGGATTCAGAGCGCAGGCAAGAGCTTCGGGTTTGCCTTGAAGAGTCTGGGAAAACGGGCCGTTCGTCTGGAAGAAAGACGCGGGGAGCTCTCGACCCAGACGCTTAATCCAGCCAGCGAGCGCGCAAACATCCATGCAAGCTGTCAGCGGAGATTGCGATACGTCGTCTACCTCGCTCGGCCAGCGCCGAGGAATATCCGACCTGGCGCGATTCGCCATTGACCTGACCTGGGCAACTCCTTCAAGGGCAGAGTCCGAGACTCCTGCTCGTCCACGAGACTACCCTTCTCCGCCCATGTCAGGGTCTCCTCCACTCCCGCCCAAAGCAAGCCAAGAGGTTGGTGACAGAGGGCAGCAACCGCATGGCAGCTATCCGTCCATCAACCCGCAAGATGCCTACAGGGGAGGGCCACTGGCACCGCCATTACAGCAGGGCGGTATCCGAGGACCTCCGCCGCAGTCCCTTCCGCCGCCTCCCGCACGCCCATATCACCCCGAGACGGAAAGAATGGCCTACTCATACCCTCGCCCCGACGACCACATGCGGAATCCTCCAGGATATGCTCACGTTGCGAGCCAGGCATTGCAACAACGACCGCCGACCTACATGCAGATGCAGGGCCCTCCAGCGCCCTCGCAACATCAACACCAGCACAGCTACCCGGCATCGATGCCGCAGCCTACTCAGGACAGCGCTCCCTACACATCTCCCAAAGCGCAAAGAAAGACCAAGGGTCATGTGGCATCGGCCTGCGTGCCATGCAAGAGAGCTCATCTTCGGTGAGGCGCCTTTCCCCTTCCCCCGCACATGGTGTGGTGAAACGTGTGGTGGTGTCTTGATACGGTGACGCTAACATATTTCTCCAGATGTGACGGTACGTTTAGGCCCGCGGCCAGTGAAATTTTCCTTCGTTCTCGTTATGCTGTTTTTTCGCAACTCTCTTTTTGGATGGGTTCACAATTAGAAAACAAGAGGTAAACCCCCGGAAGGCTGCAAGGGCACGGCACTGCAACCCGCGTAAGTGTGTGCGTGTACGTGCCTGGTGGTGCATGCGGCTGCCAATCTCTTGGGTCCTTTGGGGGGGGGGGGGGGGGCAACGAGTAATTGACATCATTACTGGTCGAGGGATTCCGGGTGACATTTTAGACGCGGCATTAACCTACCAGTTGGCCGGAGCAAGCGACACTCGACGCGGCGCAGGGATCAACCTCTCGACCTGAGACTGATCCTGAGGGGAAGACGATCCCGTTCGGGCGGATCATTCGCAGAAACTCGGATGGAAGTTGAGATGGTGGTTGCATCACCATGGGATGGCGCAGCCGTCAAAGATGAAGGTTGTCTGTGGTTTGACCATGATCGAACGAAGCAACATTGTCGTCAGCCTCTGTCAGCAGAACCCAAAAAGAATTGTGGGAGCACATATCAGCCAGCCCAGCCATCCCAGCATTGGCCGTTCTTCCGTTCGCCGATATATCTTCACTTCGGTTCGTCATCAGCGATCGGCCATCCACACCCGACCGATTGGCCACGGTGGCTTTGGTTCCTGACGTCCCATCCGGCCGGCATTTCGGCCCGCTCAGCTGGAGATTGGCGGGTGACAGCCGGCCCCCCCGGGAGCGACCCTCGAACCCCCCAATCTTGATTATAGTTGGGATCCGGGCGAACTTGCCAATCGCAAGTCGGCAGTGCGATGGTGTGGTTGCTATCGAACGCTATCGATTATGCCATGTCTGAAACAGAAGCGGAGGACATTCCCCTTGAGTAGGAGGTTCTTTGGGGTGGGCTCTATCCGGCCGATCGCTGCTTTGTCTGGGTTGGTCGCGGGATGATCCAAGTGGGCTGAGCTACCGTTGTCATTGACGTGTTGGATGCAACGCAGTGAACGGGGACGGTCGTCGTCCGCGCAACGTCTGAGCCACGCGGGTAGACGAGCAAGCGCTCGCTTCCAAGCTGGGTAGGAGACGTCATTTGCTTCTGACTTGCAGCAGTTTTGCACTTGCAACATCTTTTTTCTTGCTGATCGTTGTCTTGTCTTGTCTTGAGTACTTACTCAGTTTGTTGACGTTCCGTGACAATTAGCTCAACGACCTTGTTCGCGATGCACGAGCAACGGCAAGGAAGACGCTTGCGTCGACGTCCAACACAAGAAGCGCGGCCGTCCAAGGTTGAGAGACGATCGAGAAGGCCGCTACGGTCCCTCGACTTATCCGCATCCCCAGGATGCCGCAGCAGCAAGGAGGCCGTTGAGTCTGTACTCTTCCGGCGGTCCCATCTCAGGGTACGATGATCCCATCCGACGTAGTCAGTCCTACCGCATTCTAAAATCCCAACCAAGCGAGCCCCTTCCGCCCCGATTTCTCGAGCGGGCATCACCTGCTGATGCGAATCTTTATGCGCCTCCCATGTCCGCCGCACCGGTTGCACCCGAACCTGTCGTGTTCCTGACCATGGAGCTGGACATCGCGCGCGTGTCGCAGTCGTTTACCGACGCCATCGGCATTCCCAGCATGAGGGGTCGAAAACTGTTCGATATCGTGATGCCATCGGATCGTGATAAGTTGCAGAGCTACCAGCGGCAGATGCAGGACGAACGGGCGAGGAAAGAGCCCAACTACCTACCTCCCATCTTCGGCCAACATGAGCAGGAGCGGGTGTTCGAGTCGTTGCGGTTCGAGGCGGATGAGATTTCGCGGTTCCAGCTTGATCGTCAAGACTTCTTTGTCTTCGCATCGAGCGACGGTCAACCGCGGTCGTTTTCGATTCGGATGGGTCTCGCAAAGCGAGAGTCCATTTACTTCATCGTCCTGCTTCTCAATGCCGCTCCGAGATACCCGTACCCATCTCCATCACCTCATGCCAGGGAAATCCCTTATTCGTACCAGCAGCAGCCTCCGCCGCAGCAGCAACAGGCATATGCACAGCACACGCCGATATCTGCCACCTTCGAGCCGGCTCGACCCCGTTACGGAGAGAGCCAACTGGCGCCACGCCCGTCGCCCGGGCAGCCTCCGCACATGGCTTCCGGCCTTAGTCCGGGTGTTAGCCCCGGCATGCATTCGTATGCGTCTTCGCCCAGCCGACCTGATTACGCGGTTGGTCCGTCGTCTTACCAGATTCCGCGCAGTGAATTACCGCCGACCACTCGGCCCCCGCAACCCTCGTTCCAGCTTCCACCAATCCGCGCCGGTCCGCACCAGCATCCCCAGCCCGAGCCCTCGTGGCAGAGGGATGATCGCTCCGGTCGCGTCGATATCGGTGGTCTCCTCGAAAAACCGGACCCGCAACAGCGTCGTCCTCAAAATGATTGATGACTTCTTACTCCGCCCTAGCGGTTCGTTGTCGATAATGATTCGCTTCTTCCGACCCGGTGCCCCCTCCGTCGCATCTTCGATAGAGTCTCCGTCCGGGTTATTGTCGCCTTATTTGGTCCCTGCGACCACGTTTTTGACCCTACGGGACGGGCGTTGTGCGTCCGTCTCTTGTATTTGTACCGAATTTCTCGGCCTTCACCACCTGCAAGACCATTGTTCAGTTTTCCCGGCGGCCGCGAGCCGTCATGAGATACCACTTGTATAATCACCCTTTGCTGAGCCCGGCCGTCGTTATACAATAACTGTTTCTTGTCTTTTTCTTCTCTCTCTACTGCCCAATGGTCGGGGCAGTATGGCATCCGTCTGGGCGTTCACCTTTCCTGCTTCGTACTCTCTGGGCAGCTGTTTGTCTGCATCCAATGGGCTGAAAGACGTGGGAGAGTGTAGGGATATTGGCCGTCGTATGTTTTCCGGCGGGGTGGCAACTGGATGTGAAGGTTATCTGGGTGGTCATCATGCGTATTGTGTTTGTCGTCGCCTCATGGGTCTCGGACCGGGCT
The DNA here is from genome assembly GCA_036785495.1 of Colletotrichum neosansevieriae. NCBI lineage: Eukaryota > Fungi > Ascomycota > Sordariomycetes > Glomerellales > Glomerellaceae > Colletotrichum > Colletotrichum neosansevieriae. Next base: position 182,242 of record JAVHLV010000072.1, on the reverse strand, counting down.
TCTTTTTCGTTCTTGAACAGAGGGATTCGCCCGGTTTCTTCGCCGGTCGTCATACATGTCGTGTTCTCCGTCATTTAGTCTGTCTCGTCCCGTTTGAGTCCCTCTATGTTACTGTTGTCCCGTGTCCGTCGTCACCTCGGCAGGTTTGGTCTGTCGACCTTGTGTTGTCCTTCTGAGAGATCGTCGGTTTGGCGTGGGAAATTCTGTCGCGGTGCTTTGCGCTTGGTTGGTGAGAACAGGTGGTCCCAGAAGGGTTGGGAGCCTGGTAGTCGACACTATCGGACCTCCGATATGGCGCGGCAGCCGATGGCGTCCACGACCTGTAGGTAACCATCTATCAAATCGTCGTCGAGGGCCAAGTGAAGTCCGGCCAACACATCAACGCCAGGGGGGAACTCTCGAAAATGAGTCTGGTCGTTCAGGCGAAGTGCACCAGACCGTCCGGGATGTGGCGACAACATGAGAGACTTCGGGCTTGAAAATCTCAGAGCAGGTGGCCGCCAAGAGCCATCTTGTTTCGTTTCTTGGAAAATGTCGTACGCGGTTAGACGGCGGGCGGGGACCGACACCGAGTCTTTTTGATGGTCGGAAAGTTGCCCCATTACTCAGTGCTCAGGGTCCGGGAATTGCGGAGCCTTCCCGGGAGGGGGGTCAATGCGGCGAGATATCTGCCGCAAACCTAGAAGGTGATTCCGATGACGGTGTGTCCACTGTCGGTAACGTGGAAGGGTGTTTCTTCCCATGTTCTCGTCGACATTCAGAGTGCGGTTGAGGTCGAGCTCGACTTCGGAGTGTGGCGGTCGTGTGATGCCTCTCCAGCACTAGCTGGATTGTTAATACCCGGACAGAAGACTCAGAAGCGGAGGGCAAGTAATGCATGCGGGAGAGGGTGGCACAAGCCGAGTGAGGATGGAAGTGAAAGGGAAATGTAATAGAATTGAGAGAGAGGTGAGAGACATAAGAGAGGAAGAAAAGAGGAGGGGAGACGAAAGAGGTGTCCCCAGTGGCTGCAACAGCAGCAGGCCCGTAGATAATTTAAGGAACCCAGTTCATAAGAGAGTAAAGAAAGGTTTGGCCACTCACACGTCGTCTCACGCCTCTTCTCCGCAGGAGGTCTGCAGTCAGTTCTGTCAACGCCTTCCATCCGTCCAGTAGGCGCCTAGCCGGGCGGCCGGCGGATGCGGATGGGTGCGTCTAATGTACTCCATCCAACGTGCGTGCCCATGCAAGTGGTGCATGTCAGTCCTCGTTTGGCGTGGGCTTGACGTGGGTGGTGTGTGGTCATTTCGCGTGGCCCCTTGGACAAGCCCTTAGTGTTGTTGCATTCGCCGCATACCTAGGAAGCTATAATTCGGGTCTGGTATTGGGTTCATGGAGGCGGGTTCGCGCCCTGACTTCTGCTCCTGTCCGCCGACGAACCATTTTACACAACATCCATGATGTTAATAGAAGCAAGCGAGAGGAGAGTGGGGCGATTAGGTGTGAGACAAAATGGAAGGATAACGGGCCGTTGATCGGGAGATTCATCGGGAGTCTGTCGCTGGTTCTTGTGATGTTCGGAACAGTGTGATCATGCCATTGGTCCGGGTTGTTGTTGTTGTTGGCTGCCGCTGTGTTTCCTCTGACTGCAAACGCTTTCCGTGTTTTCCATCTGTAGTTCCAGCTCTTGTGCTCATCGACTGTGAATGCGCTGAGCGCACGTTGTAATATGCGTATGCTGATGAGCGTCTCCGTTCCTCCTGGGGCAAGTAGCATTTCCCGCAGATCGTTTCTCTGCTCGGTGTTGCCGTAAAGTGGGAGCCATGCCCAACAAAGCCAGACCTTATGAAATGAGCGGGACTCGACGAGATGAGTTGAGATTGAGGTGAGGTGTGAATCCTGAGGGAGATACGATATTCAGGGGTTGGGAGGTAGACGTGTGTGGGAAATGGCTCTTTTTTGTCAGTACTATGTCTCGAGACGTCTCTCGCCCTCCGTTTATTACCCCAGAGCCGACCGCAAGCAAGGAGCGGAAATCGAACGAGGAAACGAAACGAAACAAAACGGGCTTTAGCGGCGTGCGTGGGGTCTTCCGCTGAGGCGCCAGCCAGGGTGATGGGATGAAGATTGCAAATATTGCAGGGGATGAGCTCTTTGCGGTTCAGAAAAATCTCCGAGACGGAGCCGGGCAGACAATTTGTGGCCCGAAGAGTTTTCGCTCTGTCATTGTGCATGCAGGACAAGCGCTTGTCATTTTTTGAATGCGGTAGACCCCGTGGACTGCCATGATGATTAATCCAGGGGCCTGTAAATGAGGCATTGCAGAACGGATGTCTGCTGTGCTTCCGCCCGGCTCTGAAAGAAGAAAGGGGAGCATGACTTTGCGTATTCAGGAGTCGGAAGGACACCACTGTGCAGTTAGTGTAATGTTCGCATTCGTCCGAGCAACGGACGCAAAAGCCAATGTTGAAACGCTGGGAGACAGATTGGGAAGCTTGGTGGATGCGAGTACCTGTAAAGGGAAAGACAGGCAGGGGTTGGTAATTGTCTATTTGCTATTCGGGCACTGGCCGACGGCAAACACGAAGTACAGAGTATTGCCTGGATAATTGAGCGAGCGGTCGTATGAATGCGAAGCAAAGAAGAAAAAAGTAAGGACTGAGGCCCGCGAGGGAAGCAGGCAGCCAGGCAACCAGAGATAAAAAGAGAAGAAAATTCCAATAGCAATGGCGACCTGAAACAAAAGAGGCGCGGCTGATGGATCTTCATGATGGTCGCTATTCTTGGGCTTCTGCCGTTCGTAGTCCCCAGCGCGCTAGGCTGCTCAGAGGCCTCGATGGGAGGCGAAGCTTCCTGGAATGGGCACTATGGCACTATGGCACGTTGCACCACAAGAGAAGGCGCCTGCAATCGGAAAAGCGTCAACTGTTAAGGTTGTTTCGAAACGGGACTCGCATGGTGAATGTGTCCTGTGGCCGTTCGTTTGCTGGGAAGGGAAATGAGAGAGGGGCGCCGGATAGTGGCGGTGCCGACCGCTAGACCTCACACGTGGGCTTGCTGCAGTGACGTGCCCTACGGAAGCCAGTCGAGCGGCTCATGTCGTCTATTCAGCGCCTGTCCAGTTGAGAGAGATGAGAGAGGGCCTCGCCGGATGCTGCGTCGCTGGTGAGTCTCCTTGGGGAATGCTACAGCATGCTGTGGACGACGACAGCGGCATCAAACCACGCCGCACGCGAGGTCGCAGTTCTGTTGGGGGCAAGCTTGCTCTAGGACTTGCTAGTCGAGACTCAAACCTGATAAGAGAGGGGCGATGTTGCGCTGCCGGTGGATGTTGGACGGTCAGTCGTCCTGAAGCTGCAAGCATCGCATCATGGGATGGGGTGGGTGGGCGCAACTAAGCGTTCGCGTGTCAAACCTCCGAACCAGAAGGCTGTGTGCTTAGTCTTTCGATACCATCGTCGCTCGGTGAGTCGCGGATGTCGGTGCCGCTTCGCGACCAGGGTTCCCGCCTCGAATGGTCAATTGCTTCTGCCTCTTAGCGTTGTGGCCTGGTTGAGTGATATCCTGCTGCGGGAATGGGTTCAAGTTGCACTGCCCAGCTTTCTTTGCTTCTTCGTGTTGCCGGTCCAGCTCACGCAGCATTTTATCGGGCGATGGAGGTGTGCTATCATCAACCACCTCATCAATGCGGCGTTTCTTGTCCAGCTGGCGAGGTGGCGTTGCTCGAAGTGGAATTCGCATATCCATCAAGCTCACAGCTGTCTGCGAGAAAGCTACGAGTGACACGACGGCCGGGAGCAAAGTCTGGGTCTGAGAGAACGGGAGCCGGCGAAGGGAGCCTGGAGCTCCGTCCGCTGCGTCCGTTAGGTAGGTCGGCTGTCAGACGTGACCTAATAGTGGGCCCAGCTCTGTCAAGGACTCACCTTGCACTCGGAGGATGGGCGCGAGACGAGGCGATGGCAGTATCTGCCGTTCTCTCTGATTTGCTGTCTTCACACATTCGTCGGAGCTATATGGTGGAGTTGATCAATGCTGGGGTGGTGGCTAGAGTTGTAGCAATCTCGGTACCGAGCAGGTTATGTTGCTGCAACTGAACGGCTCGGGGATCTGCTCAGTTTGCTAGCGGCGGAGTCTAAGAACGCAAACTGGTGCACGGCTGTCCATTTTGATCATGGATGGCATATCGAGGCTGCCACCGAAGGCCGTGACACGGGCTTAGGAGCGCAGTCTGTCAACTTCACGTGGCACAGAGTCTTCCGAAACGCCTCGGTGTCGTTGCTGCTCTGTGTGTGGGCCATCGTTATCGGCGCAAACTGCACATTTCCGGCCTTGAAGTCTGGTTTGCCTCGGGTAGATGTCGTCACAGCCTCCCGAGGACGGGCTGGTGGTGGCTAGGTTTGGTACAGAACATCGCCCTGAACTGAGACCGTTCTCTGGTTGACGAGATTGACGAGCAGATACGTACATGTCGAAAAGATCAACAGTAAATCAGGTCAACTGGCTGCAGAGATCAGGCCGGGCTGGCTATTGATGCTGCTGCATTTCCGCAATTCAGCAAGTGCTGCGTAGGGATGTCAATGTTGCTCGTCCGTGTGGTAGGCCGTGGTCAATAATAGAGCTGAATCATATGCCAGGTGTATTAGATAGGAGGCAGTGGAAGAAAACGTGACAGTCAAAGGCTCCATCATCCCCTCGACTAGGCTTTGAGAGGGTTCGATGTTGCGGACTTCTGAGTGCTGGAGGTTGGGACGAGGACGCCGCGGACAGAGCTCTAAGGTAGTCAGCGGTTGTCCCTGCAGTAGGCCGCAGTAGCTCCAATGCCGGCCAACACTGTGAAATCAGGCGGGAAGCAGTGAAGGGAAAGGTTAAAGTGGTTGATGACTAAGACGAAGCGCGACGCGTCTGACTTACCTAGGTAAGGAAGGCGCGATCACCCTATCATTAGCGTGACGACAGTGACTGCTAAGAAAACACCAAGATATTCCACATGGTTTGCAAGTTGATGTGCTCGGAATCTTCGAATGGGATTCTCCAAACGCGACTGAAAAGTTGAACGACTTGATTTGCCTGCTCCCCCGGCGATTTTGCGAACGCAAAGACTTCCAATCGGCCCCCGCAAGGACCCGTCTTCGCCCAGCCTCATTTCGTCGGTGTCACTAAGCCAGTGTCCGCCTCGATACCGCAACCCGCAAGGTCAGGCCCTTTGTACCAAAACGAGAGAAGATGGCCGACGTCGCTTTCGCGTCTGGGACGAAGCGGAAGGCAGAGGAGGATCCGGAGGAGTCTCGTGCGCCCCGTCGCATCCGAGTGAGTTGCACTTCCCGCCGCATTTGACGTTGCATTTCCTGACCCAGAGTGGCAGGCTCTTGACCCCACCGTCGTCAACAAGATTGCCGCAGGCGAAATCATCGTCGCCCCAGTGAATGCTTTGAAGGAGCTGATTGAGAACGCCGTTGATGCAGGTGCTACCTCGATCGAGGTCTTGGTAAAGGAGGGTGGCCTCAAACTGCTGCAAATCACAGATAACGGATGTGGTATTCAGGTAGGTGATATAGTCTGCTGAATCTCGGAGTCTCCTTATGACACCTGCGCAGAAAGAGGACCTCGAGATCCTTTGCGAGCGTCACACAACGTCCAAAATCACATCGTTCGAGGACCTTACTTCAATTGCCACCTACGGTTTCCGAGGCGAAGCCTTGGCAAGCATCAGCCATATTGCCCATCTTTCAGTCACCACCAAGACCAAAGACTCCAGCTGTGCCTGGCGTGCACATTACCTCGATGGCGCATTAGCCCCAGCGAAGCCAGGCCAAACGGCCGAACCAAAGCCCCAGGCCGGCCGTCCGGGCACACAAATCACCGTCGAGGACCTGTTCTTCAACATTCCTACCCGACGACGAGCTTTCAGGTCGCCTTCTGAGGAGTACAACAAGATCATTGATGTTGTTGGTCGCTACGCCATCCACTGTAAGGGAGTGGGCTTCTCATGCAAGAAGCACGGCGAGTCCGGTACAAGTGTTTCTATACAAGCTAGTGCGAGCGAGGTCGACCGCATCCGCCAGATCTATGGATCGAATGTCGCCAATGAGCTGATGCAGTTCTCCACGGCCGAAGACCGTTGGGGCTTCAAGGCCAATGGTTGGGCAACAAACGCCAACTACCACATCAAAAAGACTACGCTGCTGTTGTTCATCAACCACCGATCAGTTGACTCAACAAACATCAAGAAGGCGCTCGAGCAACTATATGCTACATTTCTGCCCAAGGGTGGCCGCCCGTTCATCTATTTAAGCCTGGAGATCGACCCCTCCCGCGTCGACGTCAATGTTCATCCTACCAAACGTGAAGTCCATTTTCTAAACGAGGATGACATCATCCAATCAATATGCGAGCACGTTCGATCCAAGCTCGCTCAGGTCGACACAAGCCGCACATTCATGACCCAGAGCCTACTTCCGGGGAGCCAGCTGATGGATATGCCACCACAGCCAGAGAACGAAGGCACACCGGTCACACCGGCGAGAGAAACACCAGGCTCCAGTCGACCGCGGAGGAACTCTAATAATCTCGTCCGCACCGATACGAGCCTGCGAAAGATTACCAGCATGCTACCAGCTGCAATCGCAGCAACGCCCTCCAAGGCCTCACCTGCGGTAGACGAGAACGCCTTGTCCGCTTCGGAGAACATCCGGTATGAAGTGATCGACCGGCCTTTGACTTCCACGAAGCTCAGCAGCGTCAAGGAGCTTCGTGCAGAGGTCAGAGAAGACATGCATAGTGACCTCACCGACATCTTCGCCAACCACACATTCGTTGGTATTGTTGACGAGCACAGGCGCTTGGCCGCCATTCAGGGTGGTGTAAAGCTGTATCTAATTGACTACGGCCGCACTTGCTATGAGTATTGTTACCAAGTCGGTCTCACCGACTTCGGCAACTTCGGCATGATACGCTTCGCTCCTCCGTTGGACTTGCGGGAAGTTCTCCGCATAGGCGCTCAAATAGAAAAGGACAACATCGAGTCGCCCGAGGAGGACTTCGACGCTGAAGAGGTGGTCGAGAGGGTTGCTGCACAGCTCATCGAGCGACGAGAGATGATAGGCGAATACTTTTCTCTGGAAGTCAGCCCTGCGGGTGAGCTTCTAAGCATCCCTCTTCTGATCAAGGGTTACACTCCAGCCATGGTCAAGCTGCCTCGATTTCTGCTGCGGCTTGGGCCTTGCGTCAATTGGAACGAAGAGAAGCCGTGCTTCGAGGCGTTCTTGAAGGAGCTAGCGAGTTTCTATGTACCCGAGCAACTACCTCCTACCGTTGGGGGTGAGGATGGAACAGAAGAAGCGAGCAGCCTGGACGAGGAGACGTCGATGCGGCGCAGAAATGTGCGCTGGGCTATGGAGCACGTGTTTTTCCCTGCCTTCAAGGCGAGGCTTGTTGCAACGACGTCTTTGATGAAGGCTGCCGTATTGGAGGTTGCTGATCTTAAGGGATTGTATCGGGTGTTTGAGCGATGTTGAAGGACATGGGGTAGTCCCCATGGGGGACAAACAAATCAAGTTGCGTCGTACCTCAATTGGCAGCACCTATTATTAGACTATATACCCGGGAGCTCGATTAGACTAGCACTGAATGAATCCGACGAGAATCTGTGTTGAGACTGTATGGTCCCATGATGTTGAGTCCTCGTGTGAAAAAGCCGATGAGTTTCCCTAATGTAAGTCTAGCGCAATCAGCTGCTGCGTCACTGACGTACACAGCTAGACATTGCCGAGTCCTCTGACGAGTTCAAGTGACTTGATCAATGTACACGACTAGACACCAAGACATAGTAGCTTTCGCCATAAGAGCTTCGGCCGCATCTCTAGGAAGCACTGAGAAGCCGAAGTCTTCGCAGATCCGGGATGTTCATCTTTAGGAGTGGACATACAAACATTCAATTGGCTCGGTCAAACCAAGGGTGGCGGAAACTCATATTCCCGCGTCCAAATAAGGCACGTGGGATTTTGAAAGTCCGCATAGACCCCTGTGAGAGATTGGGGGGGGGATTGCACGATGCCGCCAGTCGAGGTGGGGGAATCGATCAGCTCTGGCCATCGCTCAGCAAATTGGTGTCTTTTGACTCAGACAACCTCACTAGATTTTTAATGCGCGTGATTATGGGTGGAGAGAAGTGATTCCAAGACAACTTCTGCTGCATTTCACGACTGTGCTCACCATGAGCCGGGCTTGGACTTTGGCCGAGGGTACGCGATCGCGACTGAGAATGCCCCGAGCTTGTTGCTAACCTCGCTTCCTTAGTCCAGAAGCACCAGACGGCTGATGATTGCTGGATTGCGCTCCACGGCAAGGTGTACAATGTGAGAAACATGGAGCCGACATTGCACTGTACTGTTGAATTCTTCATTGATGGTGAGGTTGTTGACTTGGATTTCGGCAGATCACCGCCTTCCTCCCCCAGCATCCTGGCGGCAAGGCGATTCTCTTGAAAAACTCCGGTAGAGATGCGTCAGAAGCATTCGATTCGTTTCATCCAGTCGAGATCATCGATGAGTATCTCAGAGACGAACAAGTCATGGGAAGTTTCGAAATTCATGCTGCGGAAGATGTGTCAACCTCAAACAGCCCTCCGGATGTCTCTCCGACGCCAACTGTATCTCAGGGGTCTGACGCGATGGTGCCTCCGGCATCCCAGATCCTCAGCATATCAGAAATGGAGCACTACGCCATGAAGAAGCTGAGCCCCAAGGCCATATCATACTACGCCTCCGGCACCGACGACGAAGTCACGAAAATCGGCAACGGAACCATCTTCCGCTCCATCCTCCTTAGGCCGCGGGTGTTTGTCGATTGTACAAAGTGCTCCTTGTCGACAACGATCCTCGGCGTCAAAGTCGGATTGCCGATCTACGTCTCGCCAGCCGCAATGGCAAAGCTGGCCCACACGGCTGGTGAAGCGGGCATCGCAGCAGCATGCTCCAGATTCCGAGGTCTCCAGATCATAAGCAAAAACGCTTCCATATCACCATCAGCGATCGTCGAGGCCGGTCCGGACGCAGTCTTCGCGTGGCAGCTGTACGTTTTGAAGGACATTGAGGCGACGGAGAGAACCCTCGCTCAGATCCGGGCGATCCCGCAGATCAAGTTCATCGTACTCACGCTCGACGCCCCTTTCCCGGGAAAGCGGGAGGCGGACGAGCGGTTCAAGATGGCGGAGGTCGCCGGAGGGGCGCCGCCACAGGTATGGGGTACGGAATCGGGTCTCACGTGGCGCAAGACGTTGGCTTGGCTCGTCAGGCACACTTCTCTTCCGATCGTGTTGAAGGGGATCCAGACGCATGAGGACGCGTACGCGGCGACGCTTTTCCCGAGTGTTAAGGGGATCATCGTTTCTAATCATGGCGGGCGGGCATTGGATACCACGATGACACCTGTGCAAGTGCTTCTTGAGATTCGGAAGTTCTGTCCGCAGGTCTTTGATAAGATCGACGTTCTCATTGATGGGGGTGTCAGGAGAGGGACGGACGTTGTCAAGGCCTTGGCTCTCGGGGCCAAAGGTGTCGGAATTGGTCGAGCCGCGCTGTATAGCTTGGCTGTTGGAGGGCAAGAGGGGGTCGAGAGGGCTTTGCAGAGTAAGTTTTCCTAGCCCACATGTCCGGGCTCTTGTCGGTTTCTGACGAAGAACACTGCAGTACTTTCGGATGAGACGCTCACGGCGATGAGATTACTCGGCGTGGGATGCGTTGATCAACTCGGTCCAAGACATGTAGGTACTCCGAGAGGGCACCGAATGTTCCACGCAGCTGATGACTCTCATGAGCAGGTCAATACAGATGGGTTGCAATCACGACTTTACAGTGGGCCGGCTGGTCTCGAGGAGATAAACCGAGAACTGGGCCCAAAGCTATAGATCATGGTTTTGATGATGACGGGCAGCAATCTGATAATTTAATATAAGGAATATATTCTTGAAAATGCCTGGAGATAATAAGAAGTCTTGGTTGATGATCCAGCCATGTAAATTGGGTTTCTGGGGCATACTCTCGGGAAATCTGGTCAAATCTTGCTGGTTCTAAGCTTCAGAAAGAAAGCATTGGATGCCCATCCACCCATCCACCATCACCATCTTTGGCCAGTTCAAGTTAAGCGCAATGACAACTTCACGCACAACCAAGAACGATTCGCTGGTCTAGACCATAACATAGTGGTGCCATAGCCCCGTATTTCCCCTCGTTCAACACGCTGATTTATATCCCCGGGTGGGACTGTTACGGAGTGTCTCCGGGGAGGCAAATCTGGGGCCCCAAATCCTTGCAGGGATTGCCTGGTGCAGATGCTCGAGGTGGGCATATTAAGAGGAGTCGCGTCCCAACCTTGGGACCGCAACCATCTATATCTCGGCACCTACCTTGCTGTTTGTGTTTCCCGTATTGTCAGACCCGACTTTCCTGTCGCTCTTCTTCTTGTTCAGGCAGCTCTTTTACCAACGAAAGACTGGCACCAAATATGGAAGGTGATCGAGCCAAGGACGATCCCGTCCTCAAGCATGTGGACGATGCGGACACAGGGGCCGATACTTACGCTGCTATCATGGCAATGCAAAAGCCCAATCCTCGTGGACCCGGATACATCAAGCTGTATCTTCTTGCGTCGATGGTGTTTCTCTGCTCGACAATGAATGGTGAGTGCAGTCCTGAGTCTCTCGGCATGTGATTTAGGAGACGTTCGCTCACCACTCCTCAAAGGATTCGACAGCTCCCTCATGGGATCCATAAATGCGCTTCCCAATTACACTTCTTACTTCGGACTGCCCGCAAACGGGAACACGAGCACCGGCATCGTCTTCGCCATCTTCCAGGTAAGCCAACTCAGTGCAGTGTACCAAGTCTCGCCTAACTCAAATAAAAGGTTGGTCAAATGTGTGGAGCGCTCTTCATCTGGATGGCGGACTGGTATGGAAGAACCTGGCACATCTTCTTCGGCTGTCTTGGAGTGTGTATCGGGACCATTGTGACCGCATTGGCTACGAATCTGCCCATGTTTATTGGCGGTCGGTTCATCCTGTCCTTCTTCGCAACTTGCGCACATACCTCGGCTCCGTTATATTTGGTCGAGATTTCCCCTGCTGCATACCGAGGGACTATTGCCGGCATGTATAACACTTTTTACAATGTGGTATGTTTTTCTAGATGGAAGATCAAGAATTGATGGGTGTTGCAGGAGACTCGACATGAATTGGACTAATACATGTGGCTGCAGGGCTCGATCTTGGCCACCTCAGCTGTCTACGCGTGCCACCTTCATCTTGGCGACAAGGGTGACTTGGATTGGAGGATCCCTCTCTGGCTTCAAATGGTTTGCCCTGGGCTTGTATGCATTCTGATCAAATTCTTTCCCGAGTCACCTCGTTGGTATGATACAATGACACTTGATGCGAGTTGAGTTTTTTTGCTGAAACCCCTACAGGCTTGTCGCCAAAGACCGCCACGAGGAAGCCAAGAACATCATTGCCATCTACCACACCAATGGCGATCTCGACCATCCCCTGGTCGATCTACAGATGAGGGAAATGATAAATTCGGTAGATCCAGCTCACGTTCCGTCTTGGAGAGATCTCTTCGATCTTCGAGTTCTGGTAGAGACACGTTCCAGTCGGTACAGGCTGATGCTCAACGTCGCATTTTCATGGTTCGGGCAGTTTAGTGGTAACAACATCAGTAAGATGGACACTAAGACTTGTTATGATGTTTTCGAGGCTGAAGACTGACGAAATTATTTCGACAGTATCGTACTACCTCCCGATCATGCTCGCAGGGGTCGGAATAACGGACACGAACACCAAGTTGATTCTCAATATCGTCTACTCGGTAATCGGCTGGGTCTTCTCAACAGCAGGCTCTCGCTTGCATGACATTGTTGGCCGCCGGAAGATGCTAATAGCCACCACTTCAGGAATGACCATCTGCTTGGCCATTGTCGCGGGTTGCTCAGCCGGATACACTGACTATGGTAACACAACGGCTTCGACCGTCAGTATTGTGTTCATCTTCGTCTTTGGCGCTGTGTTCTCCGCGGGCTTCACTCCGATGCAACCCATCTACCCGGCCGAGGTCGTTAGCAACAGGATGCGTGCCAAGGCTATGGGCACGTTCAAATTGACGGCCGGCGCGGCAGGGTTTCTGAACACATTCGTTGGGCCGATCGCTCTTTCTAGTGTAAGTTGGTCCGGTCCAATAATTCGACTTATTGATAGCTGCAGACGCTGAATAAGCATTGGAACAGATAGGATATTGGTTTTACGTCTTCTTTGTGGCTTGGGACAGTCTCGAAATAGTCTTTATGTACTTCTTCTTCGTTGAAACGAAGGGCTTCACCTTGGAAGAGCTGGACGACATATTCGAGGCTAAGAACCCTCGGAAGGCGTCCGTGGAAGCGAAGAACCGACAAAACCGGATCATGAGACATGGCGCGGTCATAGCTTAGAGTAACCTTTCGAGACTCGTATTCAACAGCAAAGAACGCCTGGTCTGACAAGATGGCTATTACGCATCTTCAGAGATCAAACAATAATCAAATTTTGATTTTCAATCATTTGAACAGCACCAGCGGTCGAGAGAAGGCTTGTTGCTTTTTCAATATCAGTGACAATCCTAATCCTGCTCATCCACTCGGTCGCGCTCGCTGTATCCTGCGTTTCCATACACTCGACCACTCCTGGCAAAATAACACCATCGAATCCATACCACAGTCCCGGCGCAAAAGTCTGCCAACTTATTCAGCAATTTGATCTTCTATATCTGTACATAGATGCGGCAGGACCAGAACTTACCATATGGCGGTACCATTCCGACCTGGCAACGCTCTTCCCTTTGGCAGAAGAAACCGGCGCCCAAGGTCCAGGTAAGCGCTATGAACGTCGGCGTCGGGCTAAATAAGTTCCAATTGTTGAGAGCACGTGAATTCGTGAAAGAGAACCTTTGGATCTTATTCTTCAGGCATTCCAGGGCTTACGTCGGATTTACTGTTAAGTGCTTATTTCATGCGCGCCGACGCGCCAATCTACCAGAAACTGAGGTCCTGCAAGAGCCGAATATCCGTATTAGCTGGCCAAAATGGTTCTTGAGTGGATCGCAAAAAGGTACTCCGGGCCTAGAACGCCCACATCTCACGCCAGGCAACGGCGCGGACCTAATCTACTGTCCCCTCAAATTTGGTACTGAACGGAAACGGCTGTTGATCTACTGCGCTTTGAGTCAGATGAAGCGTGTGGCTGCCTTGTAACAAAGACCAAAGCATGGAGTTCTTGGGGCTTCAGGGGCCGCGGTCGCATTCATATAAGACCATCTTGTCTTGAACACATCTCCATGTGCAGGGTCAATGCCGCTCAACGCACATCTCATCCATCTTCAGCTTGAAATTTGTCCACTTCACCTTTGCGACTGTGAACCGAAAGACCGACATGGCTCATCTCAAAGTCCTAATCTGTGGGGGTGGCTGCGCCGGGCCAGCTTTAGCCTTTTGGTTATCACGCCTGGGTCACCGCGTCACGATTGTCGAACGTTACGCAGCGCTGAGAGCAACGGGTGCTCAAATAGATTTCCGCGAGCAGGGAATTGAAGTTTTAAAGCGCATGGGTCTTCTCGAGACTATCAGAGCGCATCGCGTCGACGAAGCTGGCATGGCTATGGTCGATTCAGACGGCAAAGTAATTGCGACGATGATGGCCAATACGTCCGGAAAAGGCGCCCAGACCGGTACTTCTGAATACGAAATCATGCGAGGTGATCTCGTTCGGATTCTCCACGACGCGACGAAGGACAACGTGGAGTACCTCTTCAACAAGACCATGGATAGATTCGAGCAAGATGAAAATACAGTACTTGCTCATTTTTCAGACGGCACATCGGACACATTCGACATCTTAGTCGGTGCAGATGGCCAAGGTTCAAGAGTTCGCAAAGCGATTCAACCTGCCGATGCCCCTGATCCCTATCGTCACTTGGGCTTGCACGCTTCGTACTGGTTTATCCCCCGTACCAGCACCGACAACAACATCGGCAGAGTGTATCATCCCGCTGAGGGCCGGATGGTGCTCCGAAGAAGCCACAATCCGAAGGAGACCCAAGTTTACTTCTGTATGAAAGACGATTCCAAGGAGGCGTCCAGCATCCATAGAGGAACCGTCGATCAGCAAAAACAGTTTTGGACGCAACGCTTCAAAAACGCAGGATGGCAAACCGGTCGATTTATTGAGGGCATGGAAACAACGGAGAACTTCTACAGCCAAGAGGTCGTACAGGTTCAGACTAAGACGTGGCATAAGGGTCGTGTTGTTCTCTTGGGAGACGCGGCTCACTGCCCATCTCCTTTCAGCGCCATGGGGACCACCAGCAGTTTCGTCGGCGCGTACGTTTTGGCGGGAGAGATCAGCCGCCACTCCGACGACCTCCCTCAGGCCTTCGCTAACTACGACAAGACCCTGCGTCCGTTTATCAACGAGTGCCAGAAGATCGGACTACCAATGATTAAGTTAGTAATACCTGATACGCATTGGGGGGTGGCGGTACTGCATTGGATAGTTTGGTTACTTTTCTTCCTTCGTCTGCCTGAGCTTGCGACGAAGTTTTCAAGCGAGGAAAAGGGCGGGTGGCCGTTGCCAGACTACCCAGAACTAGCGCTCAGACTATGAGCAACTTCAGTGTAGGCAGTATCTCGGCCACATCAACTTAACATGTGAAGAAAGACGCCGAAGTTGTGATGAATGATAGGAGGTCCATGGTAAGCTGCATCTTTATCTTGATGTTGTTTCTTCGAGTTGTAACGTATATTGTGTTCAACGAGATATGAAATGTAAAATCTACGCAGGCAAAAATTTCTTCTAATTGAGGAACATGGACACATATGAAGTTTAACCTTGATTGAGTGAGGACCTGGAGGATACCTCAAGTGAACAAGGTGACTCATTTCTTGGTAACCTTTGTGTCCAAACAAATTGGGGTCTTTTCCACGCCAAATAATGAATAAACGTGAACCTCGATAGGTAATTCGAGGTTATAAAACGTGTCTTTGAAGTGATTAATAAGTGCAGCGGTGACTCATTTCTGCCAGGCACAGCCTGGGACGCATCAAACTTAACTACTTCACGGTTTATCAAAAACCCAACACTGCAACCCACCGAAACGTTCCCGGAGAAAGGTAAAAATCGATAAAGCAGCGGCTCCGAGACGGGTCGAAATCAAATTCGAATTCACAAGGCGACGGCTCTGTAATAGTCGCAAAACACACTCTCGCGCCAGATCATTAGTATAACCAATTACCCATCACGACCCCAAAAGCCTTGACAACGAAAAATCGCCTGTCGGGCAGTGACAGCTTGCGATGACTTCCAATATGCTTCGTGGATGGCAAGGACTGCCGAAAGAGTTAAGATTCATGGTATTGAAAGCCGCCATCGAACAGAATGATTGCCAGGGATCCATATTGGCTAGCGTCTGTCGCGAGTGGCAGGTCTTCTTCGAGGAGATTACTTTCAGAAAGCTCAGAATCACCTATTCCCCCGAGGGACTCCATGATTTCAACAATATCGTAAGCCGCGACCGAAGAGCTCTGGTCAAAAATATGAAGTTCTACATTCCGCTGGCACGCTACACTTGCTCGACATGCGACCAAAGCGAGAGCGATCAAACTATCCGCGAGAACAACGCCCATTTTACTGAGGCTATAAGATTTCTCTTTTCAATACTATCGACTTGGAATCCTTCCCTGGGCCCCTCCGTCTGGCTGAAGATATGCGCTGGCTCGCCTAGCGATACTCAACATCATTTTCCCCTTCATCGAAACACACACCAGGCCGAGATGTACCGCCAATGTCATGGTTCTATCGATCTGCAGTCTCTTTCAATACGGGGCTCGCATCAGCGGAGAATGGGCAACTTGCTCGACATCGATGTCCAAGCCGAACTTCCACCACTGCCGGAAATATCAGTGATTTGGAGGTTCGGGATTGACAGACAGCTGTATCGATCATTATCCCCACTTGCCCTCAAGCAAATTCTTCCTAAACTCAGTCACGTTAGGCAAATTAACTACGAGCCATGGCGGGGCATCGAGGATAGCCATCAACAGCTGCGAGACGACGCCATCGAAACGCTGTTTGAGAATTTGCCGCCCAAAGTTACGACTTTGACAGTCTGGGAGGCACAGGAAAAGAAAATCTTCTCTCGCAGACCAAAGACGATGGATGTCGAACTTGGACTGGCCGCTTGGAGAGCCAGCCGCCATTTGCGAGCCTTAGCCGTATCTCAAGCGATTGAAGCAGCGGATTTTCTGCGGGTATTTGGCTCGTTAGACCAAAACTCGAAGATGCCTTCGAAGGTTGTTAAATGGAAAAAGCTTGAACGCTTGGCACTTACTTCTCAAATTACGAGGAAAACAAGGAGCCTGAAGGAGATCAATACATTGCTGTTGGCGGCAAGTAAGGCAGCAGCTCGGATGCGGCGCCTCAAGGTTATGGAAATCTGGCATGGTGGAATTGGAGAGGCGTTTATATTCCGGTATGAAGTTTGCAGTGGTTCAACAAAGATCACAACAGAAGCAACTTGGAATTTCACGCTTGGCCGAGAGGCACTGGAGTCATGGAGCCGGGTGGCGGAGCGGAACACACGCCACGCGCTGGAGCACACCCGTCATGTACTTGATAGTGCTGATTTCAAACTACCTACTGACGTGTGCTCACGCCTTAGGCTCAATTATCTCGTACTAAGTAACTTGGGTAGCAGGGAACACTTGGGGCAGGATAGCTAGGGCAATTGTTATGATACATATAGTCTGTATAACATCTGACGTTTTCGTCTGGACAGCATTCAAGTCTGTCGAGCTACTCTGGACACACAAATCATTGTAACTGTCTACCTTAGGTAGGTTAGTAGCTATAGGTAGGTAGGTACTGGCAGACGCGGCCCCACTATTACGAGAAGGTACGGCCATCTTATCTCCTCCCAGGGTTGCAGGTTGATTGTTGATCCCTGCTGATTTTTTCCAACTGAAGCAATCAAAATCATGATTTTTTAGGTATAATCAGTCAAATTTCGCTTAATTAATAGCATTAAGCCTATTTAGGTAGGCCTCTTTAGTGGGTTCTATACTTTCCTAATAGTACTTACCTAAAAGGGTTTAGCTGATTTAAGCAGGTTTTGGCTGCTTTTTTGAGCTGAATCAAAATCAATGATTTTTTGGCAAAAAGCAGGCAAATCTGCAACCCTGTCTCCTCCTGTCAGTGTCCGTGCCCGTGCTTATCGGATAAGATAACGACTGACCTGACCCAGATTTTCTTTTGGCCTCTTGCGATTTCCAACATTTTTTATTTTCTCTCCAAAAACGAATTCGTCGCAACGTTACCAATCACTATCCACCGCCATCACCACCATGAAGAGGAAGCACCCGGACGAGGCCGCGCCCAAGGCCGAAAACGGAGAGAAGCGTGCGAAGACTCTGAAGGAAAAATCAGCAGCCCTCCCCGCCGCTGTCGAAGAGTCCTCCGCCACCGCCGCTGCCAACCTCACGTTCGCTGATCTCGGTCTCGACACACGGCTGGTCCAAGCCGTCGCCGCCGAAAGCTTCAAGGACCCCACGCCGGTGCAGCAAAAGGCCATTCCCCTCGCATTGGACGGCAAAGATGTAGTAGCAAAGGCTCCGTGTGGTTCTGGCAAGACCGCTGCCTATGTTTTGCCCGTGTTGTCTAGCATTCTTAAGCGCAAGACGGTTCGTTATCCCGTCAGGGACTTCCAAGCTGAAATTTGCTAACCGCTTCATTCACAGACCGACTCTTCCCCTGCGACAACCGCCATGATCCTTGTACCTACCCGCGAGCTCGCCGATCAAGTTCTCAAAGCGATTGAACAGTTCTCAGCCTACTGCGCGAAAGACATCCACGCCGTCAAGCTAGTCGACAAGATCTCCGATGCCGTGCAACGATCGCTGCTGTCCAACTTCCCCGACGTTGTCATTTCTACACCCGCTACAGCCTGGCGAAACATCTTGAATGATGCCTTGTCCCTCGAGAAGCTTTCCTGCCTCGTTCTTGACGAGGCGGATCTTATCCTGTCATACGGCTACAACGAGGACTTGGAGAATATCGCCAGGAAGCTACCCAAAGGCGTTCAGATCTTGATGATGAGCGCGACTCTTTCGACCGATGTCACATCTTTGCAGGGAATCTTCTCGCGGAAACCGACCGTTCTTGATCTAGACGACGAGGAGACGGAGGGTGATAGCTTGTCACAATTCGTGGTCCCTTGTGGTGAAGATGAGAAGTTCTTGCTTGCTTTCATTATCTTCAAGCTCAAGCTGGTAAAGGGCAAGTGCTTGATCTTCGTCAATGACGTTGACAGATCATACCGCCTGAAGCTGTTCCTTGAGCAATTCCAAGTCCGAAGCTGTATTCTCAATTCAGAACTTCCAGTAACCTCCAGAGCGCACGTATTGGAGGAGTTCAACCGCGGCGTATACGATATCATCATTGCCTCAGACGAGAAGAGCGCCATCGGTGGCGACGAAAAGGACGAGGACGATGAGGGAGGAGAGGTCGAGAAGAAGGAGAAGGATACCAAGAAGAAGAAGAAGAAGGCCTCAAAGCGAGACGACGAGTTCGGCGTATCCCGTGGCATCGACTTCAAGAACGTTGCGGCGGTCGTCAACTTTGATCTTCCCACATCTGCATCATCATACACACACCGAATCGGCAGGACAGCGCGTGCAGGTAGGACAGGCATGGCGCTTTCCTTTTACGTACCCAGAGAGTTGTACCGTAAGCATTTGCCCACGAGCATAGAGACTGCAGAGAACGATGAGAAGGTCCTGGCGAAGATCAAGAGGAGACAGGCGAAACAGGGCAAGGAGATCAAGCCATACAACTTCAAGAAGGAGCACTTGGACGCCTTCAGGTATCGTCTTGATGACGCCCTGAGAGCCGTTACAAAGGTGGCTGTCAGGGAGGCGCGTATGAGAGAATTGAAGCAGGAGCTTATGAAGAGCGAGAAGCTGAAGAGGTACGAATCACGCGTTGCTTGGCATACTCTCAAAGACTGACCGAAACAACAGGTACTTCGAGGAGAACCCCACGGAACTGCAGCATCTGCGTCATGATGGAGAATTGAGGACAGCGAGGCAACAACCCCACCTCAGGCATATACCCGAATACTTGCTGCCGAAGGAAGGCAAGGACTCGCTCACATCGAACGAGATCGGGATGGTGCCCTTCAGAAAGGTTGGCGGCAAGTTGAGGAACAAGAAGGGCAAGTTTGGACGTGGCAAGAAGGTGGGAACGAGGAAAGTCAACCCCCTGAAAACTTTCAAAGCACGACGGAAGTAAACATGGGCCTTGATCGCATTCAAAATAGGTGCATTGTAGATATAATAAGAGGCTCAATATGTTTTTTTCCGTCTTACACATGTTCAAATTGGTCCCCCTGATTTGAAGCGGCCGTGGAACGTTGTGAATATGATCGGACCAACGGCATGCCGCATATGGATAGTACGCCATTGCTCTCGGAAAACCCGCGCAAGCTTGCGCGGAACAAAGTGGTGTGACTCTTCCGCAAGGACTACGGCGCCTATGCCTGGCATTTTCTGTAAGCATTCCGGCCTTTGCGTGTGACCTAGAAATTTCAGGTTGATGCCGTCTGCCCTGCAAGAAGCTTCGTCTCGCATGTTGCAGGCTCACCTTACGGTCAGCTGCAAAACGTCCCTCGCAGACTTTCTGGATCCATCGGCCGAGGGACTGTCATGCAAGGCCCTGAAAGGCGTCGAATTTGACATCATCTCGGTGATGTTATTGCTCCACTGCGCACCAGGTCCCCCAGCCCGAAAAGCCGAAGCCCTCATTAGGCTCAGTAGTCTGCTGGCGTCTGATGGGAAGCTCTTTGGAGCTACGATCCTTGAAAGAGGAGTGGAGCACAATCTTATGGGGAGAGTGATAATGTTTTGGCACAATCTCTTGGGTTTTTCTTTTGGAAATACCGAGGATGACGTGGAAAGTTTTGCGCTGCCTTTAAAGGAGGCTATGGAAGTTGTTAATTGGGAGATTTGCAGTACCGTGTTCCTTTTTGAAGCAAGCAAGCCCAAAGCTGGAACAAGTCTCATTGAAGTTTGACTATGTGTATGACTCCTATGAATTATTCTATATCTATTCCTCCCTTAGCTCTTGTGATCTCCGCTCCGCTATCAATTCGGCCGATATCATTCCAGTTCCACCTTTGAGAGTAGGCTTTAGCTGTGCTTTGGTTTATTTGTTCTGGTGGTTAATTATTTGATGCCGTATTAGTAAGGGAAACTTCAAATGCAATTATCCAAAGGAAGCCTCTTTACCATCCAATCAATTTAGTTATCAGAAATGTCCTCGTTGTGATAGTGGACTTCGTCTAAGGCTGCCCATTGCATAACAACTGCCAAGTCAATCTATTCTCTAAGTGGGCACTGGCAGTCATCAAGGTAGGAATCATTTCGGGATTATCGATATCCGTCGTTATTCATAGTCCTCTGTCCCGGTAATACGAACCTCACCTGCTGGGTAGATCAAGGAGAGGAGAAAGAATTGAAAGTGGTATTATTTAGTATAAATGGAAACCCTAGGGGCACATACGTTTCTGGCAAAGCCTTCTAGATTAAAGAAGCTAACCCCTATTGTGTACCTAGACATTTAAAGGTCGAAGTGTTATCGGACGTTCAAACCTTCGTGGTACTGAGCTAGTATACTGTATTTGAAAATGAGTCAAAGCCGCAATTGTTCTCTTGGATTTGAATTCGCAGACGTCGTCGGCCCCTTTGTAGAGAAGCTTGGCCAATAATAAACATTCGGACGAGCTGTATCCAGTAGCTGATCAATCAGGGGACCTTAATCAGTCATGTGATTATAGTAAGTTATTCTTTAGTAGTAGTTTCACTATAAATTCTATTTTAATTCAATTTCTCAACCGAAATCCAATCGTCGATATTCTATTCTAATCGTAGTCTGCCCCCTATTCCTGGCAACTGATACGTGTCCCGTTGACTATCCTTTTCCAATGTGTCCATCAGTCTTTCCCGTTATCGATGTGTGATGCTGTACTTGTTTCTGAAGTCGATTGCTTTTTTTTAAACGTAACGCCCTTGAGGCTTGGGTTGGCTTCAATACTTCTTCTGCTCAAACCACGCTTCTAACTTTCCTCGGCCTAAGACCTTCCATTCTCCATTTCTTAGCGGCTGTGTCGTTCTTCTCGCCATATCTGTTTTCGATGGCCTCTAAGCTGTGCCCTCTTGTCTCAACCATGATTAAAGCCGCCACGATAGTGGTGAAGAGTGAGCAGCCTGCAAAAAGAAAATATGCTCCAAAGGAAGATTTTGCAATCAGCATAGGGGTCGTTAGTGCTACAACATAATTGGCAAACTATGGTCCTGGTGTCAGTCGAAACTTCGTTATATCTCATACAAGTGATTTAGGTGCAAGGAACCTACCCAGTTCGAGGCTTGAGCCAGACTTGACGCACTGCTTCTCGTCTTTCTCGGCAGACTCTCCACCAAGAACGTGCGAATGCCAATTGCCCACGTGCCGCTGTACACAATGGCAAAGAGGTACACCGACACAATGACGACCCACTTGCCAGCACCTCTATCCGCATGTACCTTGCCCGCTGCATAAAGAGATCCCATCAACAGCATCAGGGCGGTAATCAACGTCCCGCCCAGGATAGTTGATGTCTTTCGCCCCCATCTGTCTGCCAGGAATGTCGCGGGGATGGTTGCAGCGAGAATGACCAAGGCAGACACACCAGAAGCTAGAAATGTCGCTTGTTCGCCATTCAAACCGGCTTGGGTAAAGATGATAGGGGCATAGTACAGCACTCCGTCGATTCCGCTCCATTGCTGCATACCGAGCAAGAAACAAGCGAAAAGAGTTCTGCCCCTGTAAGGAGCTGAGAAAGCTTCACGAAAGCCGGCAAACGCGTGCTTCATAATTTCCAAGACAGGTGCGTTTGGGTCGTGCTCTCCATCGGAAGAAAGCTCTAGCATCTCCTCCCCTTCTTTCTCGTCCAGGCCCAGACGTTCAACGATGAAACGAGCTTCATCAGGTCTCCCTTTCGCAAGAAGCCATCGAGGAGAAGGGGGAACGATCCAGTACGTAGTAGAGAAGAGAAAGCCAAGGAAAGAAGCTATGGCAAGAGGCAGACGCCATGCCACGGTCGACATTCCAAACCGTGCGGTTCCGTAGCCTGAACAAGAATAAGTACGCGTTCGTCCAGCGAGGAGCATTACTCGTGATAACATACACATAAAGTACCCAGTCACGATCCCTGTGACGATGGCAAACTGCGGCAAGGCAGTCATAATGCCACGAATGCGTGCAGGCGATATTTCAGATACTTGAACATAGACATTGCTTAAGAACATCCCTTCGCCTATGCCCTTGATAAGTCGGCCAAAAATGAAGACTCCCAGTATAGGCGAAGCGCACTCGATACCGGTACCGCAGCCGTAGATGAAGGCACCGAGCGCGAACAAGCGGACGTGGCCAAACCGGTCGGCCATGACGCCGGAAACAAGCGCCGATAACGCGCCCGGGATGAGAACGGATGAGACGATGACTCCGTGCATAGTCGGGGAAAAATCACCGAACGTCTCCCGGAATGATGGCATTGTTGTTATGGGGCCGATGCTTCCCGTGTCGAGCCTAGCTCATGAGATCTTATTAGTGGGGGTTCCTCCGCAGACATATCGGGAAAAGAATGTGCGGACCCGAAGAGCATAGCGACGCATGATGAGATAACGCTGGCTCTCACGTAGAGAGGAATAGAGAAAAGCTTCATTTCGAACAGCCCGCGTTGTAAATCAGCCTTGTTTCTTGAAGAAGCGAAGATTGGTTTCCCAATTTCACGGGGCTTTTGAGCAGTTCTCATCAGTTGTCTCAAACAACGTCCGGTGGGTGAAAATTGGGTTTTAGCCCAACGCCGCACGCCGGGGCGCTTCGGAATGCCCGATTCATCGAACCCACTTGTAGAGTTTTGCGTTATCGTGACTTTCGGGCCCGTAGAGGTCCACATTCCATGCCGATATGGTCCACTGGCGTAACAAAAGTTGCCCAATTCGGCAATTTTGGCGACCGAAACGGCGCCGGGCACGGGACGGTGCATGTGAATGGTGAGTTGTCTCAGAGATAAGCTGCATTGCAGACGCAGCGTGAGACGGGCTTTCTAAGCAATCATCGCGAAGGGCCCAGGTGCTTGAGTTGTTGGGGAAATTTAGGCGGGCCTAGAACTCTGCGGTTCTCGAGTCAGAACACACGTGTTATCGGCGTGGTTGCCCCTAGGCCTACTAGTGGCTTTTCTGTTTCATTTCGCAACTGGGCGTTTAGGTCGGGCCTCAACTCTGAGGCTTCTGTTCTTCGTCTCAGCTGAATAGTTGTATCCATCTTTCAACATGTAGTAGGGTTCGATCTCACTCAAAACAACAGTTGATTTTGAAGTCGTTCGGCTCATCATGGATCCTGGCAATTCTTAGGAGGAGACTGACCTTCTTCAACAGTCCCGAAGGATGTGGAGCGGGAACAAGGATGAAACTTGACTTATCCAGTGCGATCTGTGTTACCAGATTAGAATATTAGATGTCCTTTCGAAGAGAATAGTTCGCGAAACTTCAAAACGATTCATGTTGAAAACTTGAACTATCAACAATCTCTGAGCTAATATATTTCACCAGAATAGTGCATCATTGCGAAACTTCTCATGCGTAAATCGAAAGCTCTGATGACGTATTGCTTCTTGACCAAATAGGAATCCAAAGAGTTGAAAACACAAAACTTTCTTCTTGTGTGATATCAACTGAAGTCGGCCCAATATATATATCTCCCTGTGCTATTAAGATAACAAAGCGTTTTGTACATCACTTTCTTCTCGCCTTCCTGGTGTTTGTCATGATTTACTGTTGATTTTTAAGATTGCGTTTTTGCGGTGTCCTTTGCAGTGGGCTTTCTACCATAAACGCAGTAACTGGGAAACGGTAAGCATGTACTCGTCAAAATGGGCCGTTGTGGGCTTACATGGGCCAGTACGCATGGATTGACCTATCATTCAGGTCCTTTCGCACGCCGGTCAGAAAGACAAGAACTTCCTCTCGCGTCCATTCGTGCGCTCTTGTAAACAAGGCCATAGTGAACCCCTCGAGGCCGTCGCAGAAATTTTCGTTAGCCCAGATTCCTAACTCCCTGTACTTCTCATCTTTAGGCCAAGAATTAGAAGGCCACTTGTACACATTCATTCGCACATCGACATATCCAACTTCTTCCATGATGGCGACCAGTGGGGGAATCTTCTGGAAAGGCCTCCCAAGCTTAACCGAGGCCTCGTACATGAGGTCAGTGCACTTCGAGAGCGAAGAATCGGGCTTCAAAGTTCCATCATCCGAGTAAGCGAAGAGATCAGCCTCCTGAAGTTCGAAGTATCCTCCAGGGGTGAGATGACTGACGCCTTTGTTAACGATGTACTCTCTGATAGTTCATAGCTGCATTCGTGCAGGTCTAGGATTGTAGATAACTTACTCATAAGCTTTCTTGAAATATGCCCTCCAGTCGCTGACTGAAGAGTTCATCGTCCTACTGTGTATGTAGTCAAACGGCTGTGAATACGTCCACTCCTCCTCCTCCAAATCGTCGATCTCAAATCTCACATTGGGAGGTACGCTTTGGATGGTTAGAAAGCTCCCTTTCACTCTGGATGAGTCCAAGGGTGAAATGAGACTTACAATTCCGGCATTGAAGGTGACAGATCGATTCCCAGAACCTGACGAATAGTTAGCAGTGTATCATGGCACTGGCATCAATAATTCTGACGTCGGCCTCAGCGTGTTCCTCGCCGAATTCGATTGCCCAAATTCCACTGCCGGTGCCGATATCGAGAACACGTTTGACTTTGGAGTCTGCTTCATTCGGCGGAGCTAGGCCCAATTTGTTGTCAAAGGTCAGCAGGAACAGGTTGTGCTGTAGATCTAGTCATTTCGCGGATCAGTCTCATTTCCAAATTTCCAGGGGTCTTGCTACGGCTTTACCTAGCCGATCGTTCTCTCTCTCGTCATTCGGCATATTGTATTCTGCAAAGTTAGGATCACAACCTCGAAGTAGTTCTTGAATGCATCTTTCAACTTACTGCCGTCCTTGTACCGATGGTATGTCCTCCCATTCTCGAAGCGAAAGTCGTAGATAGAGCTCCGTACGCTGGTGCTTGAGGATGCGTAGCTCTGGACGCACTGGTTAATAGGAGACGGGAAAGAGGAAGCTCGTACTTTCATACCGCCCCAAGCTCAGAAGCGTTGTCATCTGTCAACTATGTATTCCTCCAAGTCAGTTAGGTGTTTACGGAACATGCCCGGATTCCGAGGCTCAACTTACTTCTGCGGGAACCAGCTCAACCGGGTTGTTGGCTTGTTCAGGTGGCTCATTGGCTCGAGCTGTCGCCGACTCGTCGTTATTGCCGCACATGATGATTGAAATTTGAGTCCTAGAAACTACAGAGAGAAAAGGAAAGTCTCGTAGAGCGTGGAATTTAATGTTTCGAGAGGCAACCAGTCCAATTTACCCCTCTTCTTGGCTGGAGAACGTTATGCAGGTTGGCGGCACGCAATGCGAGCCCAGGGGTGTTCGTGGAGAATGGATTACCCAAATGTGGGAAACAGCGCGTCAATCGGACCATTAATGCTGGAACGAGAACTTGTGTGTACAGGTCTTTGTGTTGTGCTAATGAATGGTTGGCAACCACGCAACCAACGTAGGGCCTGGACGCCGGACGTAGGCCGGCCCTAGCGACCGGTGGTTTGACATTGCTTGAAGTCAGTACCCCGGGTTCTTGGTAACGTATGAGATTCGACTCGAACTGATGTTCTGGCCGCACACTCACAGAGCCCGCAAAAGCCCGGATCCGAGTACCCACTGAAGGCCGGATCAAGTTCCCCTACAACTTTGAAGCTCAGCAGAATCCTTGAGATTGATTTACATGTTTGAGAAGCTGCAGTAGCCTACGTCGCGGCAATAACATGCTGGTGGCTTCATTCACAAAAGCAGTAAGCAAACGCGACGCTATAAGTCGCCTCTCAACAGGGCCAAGAAAAAACAAACGGCAGCTGACGCCATACCGTCGGCACTCTGTCACTTTCCTCCTTCAAACTCGTGCGTCTTCTTGCACATCATGGCGACTCCAGAGATGTTCGCGTACGATCGCGACGAAATCTCGCAATGTTTAACGACTTACTACTTGAAACTCGCCAGCGCATGCTATTTTTCTGCTTCAGACATTCAATCGCCGCCGCCCGACGGTTGGAGCGACTCGGAGCTTGACATCGACGCGCTCCAAGCCCTACGACGCTCCGACAAGGTCATCGACCTTCTGCGCCACATTCCATACATAAGACCTTACAAGAACGGCAGTCGAGTAGTCCAATGGCCGATATTCGTTCGTTCTAGGAGCATTCGATATCTACGTGACAATGGAGACTTCGCAATCTGGTCCGCTCGCGGTGATGCCGGCCTGGATGAGCTGGCGAAACTTCCATTTAGCCAAACCCCAGCAGGGCCCATGGATCTACCTCCGAATGTTGTCGCTCTCAGTCGTGGATACGGGTTCAGTGACTTCGGCTCACCCTGGTGGCTCGTCGACTGCGAGACAGGCATCTTAACACCGTACACGTCAGGCACGGGAACAACCGACAGGCCTTGGCAAACTTCACAACGCAGTCCCAGGGATTTCTTTGAGGAAATAGGTTCTTACTTGAAGACCAAAACCGTCATTGCACTTCCTCCAGTTGAGGGCCTCGAGCCGGAGATCATGGGCTCCGAGGGCAATCAGCAAGCTAACATTAGGCGGGAGTTCCAATGCATTTATGAAGCACGGGGGTGGTCGAAATTCGAGGAAGATTCTTCTGCTTGGCACCGTGAAGAATGCTGCGACGCGCTGAAGCAGTTTCGCATCGAGCTGCTTGAGGCGGACAATAAGAAGGAAGCGTATGAGGCCAATTTTGACGATCCAGAAGATGGAGATTATAACGATCTCGACCCAGATGCTGGGAGCGAAGCAAGCCTATCAGAGGGCAAGAGCGAGGAAGAGAACATCACGATGGGAAGCGAGGATTTTTCCGTTGATGTCTCACGTGAAGAACTCGCCGAGATTTGGGCAGATCTAGATGAGCCCGAGTACACGATGATTGATGAAGAATTGAAGGAAGAAGGCGTCCAACATTCTTTTGCTTGCCCATCTCGTCCGCCACAGCGACTGGCTAGAGGCCCACGACCTGAAGACAACGTAGCTGAGGTCACCCATGCGATTTCGGGGACCTCTTCGGGCCCCAGCATCGAGTCCATCGTCCAGGCCGTCGAACGCTACTACGAGACGTTGTCCCGCACGGCATACTTCTCTCCATCTTTGTTAGAGTGTCCGCCTGATGGTGGTTGGGGCGACGATGTCTTTCCTACGGAGGAGCTGGAACTGCTCGGATACTCAGACAAGGCAATTGGTTTACTTCGACATCTTCCATATCTGGGTCTCGACGAGGACTTTTGGGAAGTGCTCCCGGGCAGCCAGCCGCTTCGGTACCTGCGCGATGCCGAACTCTTCGAGGGTAAGTCCAAGGACAAGCTAGGAAGACCATTTCTTCGAAAGCTCGGTCTTTCGCCTTGCAATGATGTCATACCGGCGGATGTGGTGGCATTTTCCGCTCCGAATGAGGACAGCTGGCGTGGAAACTGGCGGATGATTGATGTTGAGAGAGGTCAGTTACCAGCCCCTCTCTTGATGCGTTTTGAAGGGGATTTTAGCTCACGCCGTCCCGATCTAGGAGTCATCTTTACCATAGGCAGCTCCAAAGATCAAAGAGAAGGTTCTGACGTCCCAGAACACGAAGTTCAGGCCATCGTGCCGTTTTTCGAAAGGCTCATCTCACAAGTCGAGAGGCTCGAGGTAGTTCCCATTCCAGGACTGGGTCCAGACGAGCACCAGGAGCCTGTCATCTGGGCCGAACCCAACTGGGAACATGGGGCAGAGACATTAGTAGATATCTCAGAGGCAGATAGAAGAGTCTATGTCTCATCTGAATCGGGCATGGGACTTGAGGTTAGTTGTAAAGCATTCTGTCTACTAAGAAGCACTCTCGGTGAAATAAGCTGACATGTTGGCTCTCGCTGTTTAGGCTGCTCGCCAGATTTATCGCGATCACCGTTACCCTCAAGATGACTTCCGGCGAGACGATTGCCGTCAAGCCCTGGTCCAGTTGCGTGACAGAACTGTTTATGGGAAGAAACTTGCCCGCAGCCCAGCGGATGATTTTGATGCGCCAATGGATGACGCTTAGTTACAAAAGCAATCTGATAGTCATGAGGTCGTGGTCATGAGCGCGCTTATATTCAGCAATTTGCCTTCAGTATTAGAGCTAATGTACATAGAAACTCATCGTTCATGCTAGGCTCACACAGTAAAAGTATCCTGGCCAGATCATCGTGCCGCAGTTCTCACCATTGGCCCCAATCGCAGGGTTCAGCTGGTAGAAACGACTGAGCTCAATGCCACTGTCGGTTGCCAACTGCCAACAAGATGCGCCTCAGCGAACTTGTTGCAGTTCGCTGGGATCTCTTCATGGGTAGCTGTTGGCTTTGCAGGACCAGCAGAAGTCGATGTGGGAGGTGGCGTAGTTGTAACGCTACCTGAAGAGACGCCAATGCAGTAATAGTATCCAGGCCAAACCATGGTGCCACAACTCTCGCCGCCTGATCCAAGAACGGTGTTCCACTGATAGAACAGAGAGGTATTGGTCCCGAGTGCTGGGTTCAACTCAAAGAGTCGCTTCTGGGTAATACCGCCGTCATTGGACACTTTCCAACACGAAGCGCCCGTATCCGCAAAGACGCAGCGTTTGCAGTCAGAGGAGATACCCTCTTGGACCGGCTCTGGCGATTGTCTCGGGGTTGTCGATGATGGGTAGGGTGGGCGTCGTGCCAGGGCCACCTCGCACTGGACCTTCGCTGTCATCGGGTATCTCGCTTTCGGGCGGGCCAACCCAAGAGCCACCCGGTCGACTGTAGGGATCGGTGAGCTGAGCTGTACTTCATACGAGCTTCGCTGTGGTAGAAAGTATCCTTACTCTATGCAGACATACTGATCTATGGTCAGATGGTCACACGCTCCAAGAATATGCGGGTTCCAGGTAGCAATCTGCACCGCATTTACGATATGGGTTGCGTTAGATGCTGATTGCGCAATAGACGCGCTGTTTTCATGTTAGCTTCCACTACCTAGTTGAACTTGGGGCCTGGGCCTTCATTAGAACTTACCAAGTAGAGCTTTCGCTGACACGAAGGAGCTGGCATGATGGAGAGACACAAGACCAACCCTCCGGAGCAGCGCAACCGGTAGTGTTTGTTGTGTACATCAAATCCCCGGTCGCGACGCCATAGATCTCAGCGACTTCGTTGCAAAACTCAAGCTGTGTCTCCGCCATGGTGGATTCTTCCATGACCAGAACATCTACCCATTGCCAGTTCGCAGCCTCGCAGTCCTCTTCCGTCTTCGGTACTGGAGGTTTGGTCGCAATAGGCTCCGAAGTAATGGTTGTCGTTGGAGCATTTGTCTCCGTTGCTACGACTTCTGTCCTGATCGGAGTGACATCCCCGTCCGTGGTGTAAGGGTAGTTCGGCAGGACTCTAGTAGCAAGCTCGCCAACGGTCGTTTGGCAGACTTCCTGGATGTCTTGGAACTCCCCAACGAGATAGCCCGAGTAATCAACATCAGGTAGGAATGCAGATGTAACTCGGGCATACATAAGCTTCAGAAAACACTCCAAACACAGCAAGTCGTTATCATAGAGTGATGAAATACGTCGACTTTTAGCGCTGACGTTCCCAGGGTTCGTGCAAAACGGGTCTGACGGGTTTGTGGCGCAATCCGGTGTGATAATATCAGACCCCGTCCACTCTTTGCTGCTCAATGAAACACCACTCGTTGGATGCTGAGCGGGTGAAGGCAAGTTCAAGGCCCTCAACGAAACGTCCAGAGAGTGTGTCACCTTCGACCAGACGATCACCTTGAATCATAAGATCGTATGCACAGCTGCTTTGCACGTTGTCATGCGATTGACGTGCAGATGAAAGACAGCTAGACTCGCACAATGTCGTAACATCTTGCTCTTGCCACCAAAGACCGTCTACATTGACGGTCCGTTGGAGGAGGTCTTGGTCGCAGGCAACAGTAGCATTCCTTCAAACTGTCAGTAAGAGCGTTCTTGATCTAAGAGGAGTCGGATCGTCTTTCTGGAAAGCTGCCTGTACTTACAGTGCTGCAACACATGTGGGTGTGATTTGTAAGATCTCCGCAAGCGGTCCCGTTTCGACCAGAGGCCAAAGATTGAAGCCGGAAACCAGAGGAAGAACTGCCACAGCTGCTGATAACTTGAAGTGTAACGATATTTTCCAGGACACTTGTGCGCTGAGCAGGTCACAGAGTGTGAGCGGGTTAGTCCTGGCGGATCAACGATCGATATAGCACGATACGAGCAAGGCACCTTTTCAATTGAACGACTACGTAAACTCGGGTCCGTAAGTAAGATATCGGTTTTCCCGGAAGGATGGTCTGGACTGCACAAGTGAAAACCGTCATCGACCGCGACAACAGACTCAGCCGACTGACATGTCCTGGAGAAAAGTTTGGAAACGCTTTGCGTCCGGTGGTTGCCGAATACAACAAAAAGCATAACACGGACTGGAGCAGCGGCTGGCTGCAAGAGGACGATCTCGTTTGTCAACGCGACGAATACCCCCCGGCAGATATTTGGCGCAGTCGCGATGACAGCGCGGTTTGGATTCGACTGTCGCCACAAGGCCAGAACGGAGGCACGGGTCAGATGTTCGGCGGCTGTCCTGAGAAGCAGGCTACAGAACTCATTCATGAGGGTTACCACACCACAGAGAACGTTGGATGCCGTGTCGTCACCGTCAGCACACGGCGGGTTCGGCCTGTGGAAAAGATCATTGAGATCAAATTCGACGGCATGGGCAACATGCCAGATGACTACGGCATCGAGGCAAACCCGTGCTGGCCCAAGACGCTCAACAATGATGACCCTGGCTACGCTTTGCTCCTCAAAGATCCTTGGTATCAGGGAGCTGGGCGCTCCAAGCAACGCGGCTATCGCAAGTACTATGAGAATGCGCCGACAGATGAGTTCACCATTGATGCGAATGGTGTTCCAAAGGTAAACATCCCCAGACGAGGATACACGCCGGCGAGGAAGCGTAAGGAGGATGAGGTCGAACGATGGGAACTTGATCCGCTGGACATTTTTATCAACGAGGGTAACACCACACGTCATCCTACAGAGGAGGAGCTGCTGGAAGATTTCGGACTTGTCAAATGTAAGGACAAGTCCTGCGAGAAGGAGATGCACGACTTGAGGTACGCCTTTTTACCAGTTTCAGTCATGAAGCCGACATCACCACCAGAGACGGAAGCTTCAACAACAATGGCAGAGACTCTGCCAACTTCTCTTGAAGGGGTTTTGGCCACGGCGGCTGATATCGCGAACGCGGCTGCTGCGGTCATCACTGCTGCCCCAGTGTACTAGATGGAGATGGGTTGAAATTGCAGATGACAAGAAGCTCTCATTTTACTTGACACCTTGGACATGTATTCTATGATAATCTGCACTTCGTAGTCATGACCGAGTGCTTAGCAAAACATATGAGACCGAAGGATAATATCTGCGTCTCAACACATGTCTTCCAGGCCCATCCAAGCCCCCATATTATCCAGAACACTTTCAATGAACTCATCTCATGGTGTATTGAATATGAATTTGCTAGTCGTGCAATTGTCTGTTGTGTCACCCTTTCCAGCTAATGCCTGCATAGAAGGAAGATCCCCAGCTGGTCTGTCTGAGCGTTGGAGCTTACTTTGTGCCTGGTACTGTAACGCATTGAGCCAGTGCTCATCACACGTACAGATCATGGTGATTGTATTAATTTGTGGAAGCGCGGCAAACCAAGGAAGCATTCCACTGGTGCTTCAAGTCTCATTTGAATTACAAAGGTCAACGAGAGATACTTAATATCACCTTGTCTCTCATACCGCACCTTTCGTCATCCTTTTTGGTGGAAGCCTTGGGCGTGGCCTGAAACATCATGACTGTGATCACTTTCGGGCTCGAGACTGTGGCAATATGTTGCCGAATTCCAGAGAAGGGCGGTGCAGATTCTATGTCAGGCCTTTCTGACGACGCCGCGAAGCTCACGCCCCCGAAAATATGCAGCGATGTCTTGATCTAATGAAACCAATAACCGAAGACGACCGTCGCCTGGTTTCGGACTGCATACACTTCGCAGAAGAAAGCGAAGAGAAAGTCGCCAGCATTTCGCAAAAAGACGGCCGGCTCTTAGCCGCGATCGTGTCCATGTGGCAGACGACTTGGACCCAAGGCCATCTCCATTGCCTCGACGGCCGCTTAGAGGACGCGTGGAGGGCAACAGATACCGAAATCAGCGTTCGAATTCTTTAAAGAAAGCGGGAGCCTGGACGCGACGACGTATGCAACTCTATGCGAGGAGCTGAAGAATTTTGTTGATCATCACACGCAAGACTGTGGCAGCACTGCAGGCTCTAGTCCAGAGCGAGGCGGAACTTACCCGGGATCATCTCACCAAGACAAGCAAGCGATAACAGTGCGCTGCAGGTGGAGGGATCACAGATCGCCACATTTTGCGTTGCTCACGAGGGCGGAATGCTCGGCATCAACGTTCCTATCCCTCTGCTATTGGACTTCTTGAAAGTCAGCTACAAGTTTGCAAGTTAAGCGAAGAAGTTGATTTGACCGCCCAGCTAGTGAAACGTACTTAGACTGTCGAGAATAGTTCCCCGCATGTAGTGAAGGAAAAAGTGACAGACACTTGAATGCACCTAGGAGTATATGCATATACGAGGTTCTTGGCATAGCCGCTTTAAGAACTTACATAAACCCGAGCTCTCACCTGCGCATTGAAGATTCACCTGCCGCCTCGGCAAGCACCTCAGCAGGTCGTAGGGACTTCTCCCAACCTAGACAAAAGAAAAAAGCAATGCTGGCAATGAGACATCCATCCAGCCATAACGCGAGCAAGTAGTTATGCTGAGCGGCACATGTCTACGGCTGACCCTAGTGGTCGCCGTTTTCCTCATCGCCGCGGTATTCCTCGTTCCCCAGCTCCCCCACGTCGGCTATACCGTACCCACCCATGCCGGCAGCCACGCACCAACATCGCCAGCCAAAGGCCCCTCGACTGACAACAAGCCCGACACAAACAACAACGACAAGGGAAACGATGCAGCAGCAGCAGGAGAAGCAGGCGCGATCGCGTCCCCGTCGTCACCAGCCGCTCCCGCGGCATCCCCGCCGATGACGTCCGGCGCGAAACCAGGCTCAGACTCGACCAAATATGCTGCGAAGCCCACCAACACCACCTCAAAGCTCGAAGCTGGCCAGTCCCTTTCGCCGTTCCTCCTGACCTCGCCCTCGGGGCGCTACGAACTTCGTCTGCTCGACAGCGGCTCCCTCTCCCTCGTCGACAAAGAGACCGAAGCCGAGCTCTTCACCTCCGACACCGACTACTACTGGCCCGTCGCATGGCAGGTCGAACTCACGCAGGAGGGCGTGCTGATGCTTTCCTGGTCCAACGAGACGGCTGCACCGTACGGCGCGACGCCGTGGATCTCGAACCTGCTCCCCGACTGCGCGTCCGCCGACTCCGGCAGCGAGAAGCCCGTGCTCGAGCTCCTGGACAGTGGCAAGTTACACATCCACGCCGGTGGCAAGACGACGTGTACGCTGCACCGGGCGGCGGACGACATGGGTCGCGTCGCGATCGTGTATACCGGTTTCTTGCGGACATATCTGAAAACTTGCAAGGCGCAGAACGACAAGCTAGTCAAGACATGGACGGGCAGCGGAGGCGTCGACGTCCACGTCTTCACGTACGATACCGATGTCTACGATGAATCCGGCGGTGATGAGGCGGATCCGGAGACCATCGCCAAGCACCTCAAGTCCTGCTTCGGTGATGCACTCAAGACCATAGAGGTTAAGAAGCTGGATGATGTCAAGGAAAAGGCGGTTGATCCGCCAGAAATCTTGGTCAAGGCGTGCGGTGAGAAGCTGAACCATCAGTTGAGCCAGTGGAAGGCGCTCTACCTGGCAGGTCAGCAGGTCCAGCGCTACATGGTCGAAAAGGGCATTTCATACGATTACATCTATAAAGGTCGACTCGATCTGCAGTTCTGGGGTGAGTCGCCAGCGTTATCGTCGCTAAAGGTGCCCGAGAACGGCATCCTCGCGCCCCGCGTCGCTCTGGACTGGACGTGGTACTCGATGCTCCACGACGGCGAGCTGCGCGCCGGCGTTACTGACATCACGGCTTTCGGACGGCCCAACGCCATGTTTACGTACCTCGCTCTGTATCGCGAGTTCATCAACTTGCGGACCATCGAGAAGGAAACTGCCAAGTGGAAGGGTTTCAACACTCATTCGAGGGAGAAGACGTTCAAGGGCCAGGAGCCGTGTACGCCGGAGGGAATCCTCGCTTATTGGCTTCGCATCAACGGGATTGCTGTGAAGACGGAGTGGCGGTTCCAGATGGGATTACTGCGCAAGGGCGGGGAGGTGATATTCACCTGCCCTGAAGGTAGAGGCTGGTTATGTCCTAATTTCATACCGAAGGTCAATGAGGATGGTACCTTTTCGTCGTAGGCGCCGTCAGATTATAATGAGAGTTGAGCGACCGCATTGAGTTCAAGTCGTGTCTGACAGAATCTGAGTCATTGCGTGCTTGGTCCACAGTACACCAAGGTAGATGTTGAGAAAGACGCATTCAGATATCACGCGAGGGCGCCATTATAGGATCGGAGGAAGTTTCAAACTGCGTTGGTTGGACAAAATAGTCCCCATGTGTGAAGGTCTCGGCTTTGTATGCATCATCTCCAGTAACACAATCGTCTTGTACCAACACCAAAACTCCTGAGCTTTCGCATTATGAGCTCGACATCCCATCCTACCTGCACAAGGCTCAAAAGTCCAAAATGCCGCAGACATTGCTTTTCCTTCTCGTCAATCGTTGAACTCCATCGCACTTTAGGTATAGCGCAAGACGACTCTAATAATGCTTAAAACTCCTCAACGTTGGCGTTGGGGTGGAGAACATAAACGATCTTCGCCGCGTCGGCAGAAGCTCCCTCGCCAGCGTTAGCATCATCGTCCATGAGACCTTCACCACGGACCGCCATAAGGAAGTTGGACTAGAATGTTGCGTTAGTTTCCGTTGCGGGAGTTTTGCAGGCGTTGGGTAACTCCTTACCTTCACCATCTTCTTGAGCACCATATGCGCCAAGGCCTTCTCACGGTGGTAGTCTTCCTCGCCCTCCAGCTCGTCTTCCTTCTGCTCCAAGTACCACTCAACCAGCTTCTCGCCCTCGACGCCCTCACCCGCCTCGGATTCGCCCTCGGTAACGCGCTGCAGGAACAGGTTGACCATACTGACGTACTTCTCGTACGTGATGGTCTGCTGGGGTCGCGCGGGAGCAGCCCCGTCAACGGCCATAGCGGTCTCGTCCTCCACAGTTTGGCCAGCGGCTTCGGACGCAGCACGGCGCAAAGTTTCGCTGTCCTCGGGCTCATCATCGTCAAACTCGACATCGTCGTGCTCGACGGAAATGATGCTTTGTCTGAGCAGGTTGAAAGCCTCGTTGACCATTTCAGGTGTGATTTCCTCAACGCAGTTGGCCTTGGCAATGGCCTCAGAAAGACGGATCATACTCTCAAGCTGACGAACAGTGATGCGGTATGAGTTTTTGCCAATGCCGCCCTGCGCATCATCTGCGCGGAGCTCCTTGTACTTCTCAACGAGCACTTCCTTTGCCTCAGCGGTGAATTCCGGACGGAAAGTGCGGGCGAAGCGGATGTATCGTTGAAGCTGCTCTGTGCTGAACTCGGGCTCGATCGCAGCATCGCGCAGTTGGTGGATTCCAACAATATGCTCTGCAAGATGACGGTCGACTTGCTCATTGCACTCGTCGAGTACGACGAAGAAGAGGTCAAAACGGGACATGATGGGTGCGCTCATGTTGATGTTGGCACGGAGGGTGGTCTTTCGGTTATAGCGGCCACCAACGGGATTGGCAGCAGCGAGAATAGAAGTGCGGGCGTTAAGGGTAGCTTGGATGCCAGCTTTTGCAATCGAGATAGTTTGCTGTTCCATGGCTTCGTGGATAGCAACCTGGTCGACAATATCCATTTTGTCGAACTCGTCAATGGCGCAGATACCGTTGTCTGCCAGCATGAGGGCTCCAGCTTCGATGGTGAAGTCACCTGTTTCTTCATCCTTCACAACAGCAGCCGTGAGACCAGCAGCGGAGGACGCTTTGCCACTAGTGTAGACTGCGCGAGGGGCGAAAGAGCAGATGTACTTCAAGAACTGAGACTTGGAGGTCGAAGGATCACCAACGATACAAATGTTGATATCACCTCTCAGCTCCATACCCTCGGCTGTAGTCTTGTGCACACCAGACATGAGCTGGAGTAGCAAACCCTTCTTAACAACCTCATGACCGTAGACCGTAGGCGCCATGGAATTGACGAGACGGGAGTAGATGTGACCGCTGTGAACCATTTCACGCAGCTCGTTGATCTCGGATTCGTTCATCGATGCAAGAACAGCGGCTTGGGCAGCCTCAACCGACTCGGCAGACTCGGCGGACTTGTCTTGAGTAAGAGAGCTGATGACATCCTGGACCTGGCCGCTGGCAGACTGGCCGGGTGTTGATGTGTCTGGGGTGACCATGCATGCCAGGAAGGCCAGACGATATGTCAAATCACGCACACCGAGAGCCTTGAGACCACTGATGCCCGAGCCGCCAACTTCAGCACCGCGGTTGGCGCCTTCGTTATCCCTCACGGCAGAAGGCTTGAGACCAGGGAGGCCAAGCTGGCTGACATCTGGCACAACAATAAGCGCACCGGTGAAGATGCACTTTTCTCCTGCCTTGGCCCGGTCGACGATTTCACCACGGAGGATGACATCCATCGTGCGGGGCATGCTTCCGGTGGGAATTTCAGAGCTGTTTTCCTGGATGCGCACCTTCTGCCAGTCGACGAACGTGCTGTGTCGGATGTCCAGCTGCCATGCTTGGCGGTTTTGGCAAGTCGTGTTGGGGCACTGCGTAGGCTCCGTGTATCTGAAAGTTTGCTCGACATTGGGCACCACTGACCTGCAAGCCTCGCACACGAACGTCGCAATGGACAGCTCAGGGCGAACCTCAGACGTCCGCGTGACGGTACCAGAGATGGAAAGCAGCTGGCCAATGTTGGCCGCTCTCAGACTGCGCACCCTCGAAATAAGAGGCATGTTGTAAAATGCGACAGTAAACAACTTATCCGTTTGCTGATTACTTGTCTTGCTTCCCATCTCTGACTGGCTGGCGGAGCCCATATTACTTGCGGTCGAGTTGGTCTGATTGCTCGAAGCGGTCGGTTGCCTGTGCTCCCTGAAGTACTGCGGCTCATGCTTGGCGATCATGTTGTGTAGGGCAGCAGTGACGAAGGGCAGGAAACGGTAGTAGCCACGCATGATACCGTCAGCCAGTTCTCCATTGTGCCAGGAGGCGAGGTGTCTGAAGTCGACGTAAAAGGTTGAGAGCTGGAGTGCGCGCATGCCGTGGATCTGGGCAATGTAATACTTGTCTGTGGTGACTGCGCTGGACGTCGGGGCAGACGAGGTGAAGTCCTCGACATATCTATGCGGGTATTCGTCAGACATGTCAAAAGAAGCAGCTTTTAACAGCACAAACTTACCCTTCAATGAAGTTTTCGAAATGTTCCTGGATCACCTGGCCAATGTGGTCTGTGACTTTGGGAATATTGGCAATGTCCGGCATCCTTGATCGGCGTCCTGGGACCTGGTCGTCAGCGAGACCCTCGGCCTCATCGTCGCTGCGAGCGCCGTTGCTCTCCGACGGCGGAGCCCGTGGCCTACCGCCGATGGAAGAGCTGGGCATGAAGTTATTGCGCCTAGGGGTAGCCGCCGCTTGGGACGGGGCGTCCGACATCATGTAGCCGGCGTCGCTGGAGGCCGCCATTTTGTAACTTTCGTGTGTTTGACTACTCGAAACGATGTCGTCTATTCGGGGAGTGAGAGCAGCGCTAGCGGTGGGGGGTTGAAGGCGGTGATGCGGGAGGGTGAAATTTGGAGAGGTGGGAATTTGGATGGTGGGATGCGATGGATCCTTTTTCACAGTTAGAGTCGGCAGAATTGGCCAGGGGCTTAATTGATTTTGTCGCGCGAGGGGCAGAAGTCGCGTCCCGGACGCGTTGCTGGCGCGACGGATTAATTGAGTGCATTGCGCTAGCCTCTTTGGGTTAATTGTTAGTGCAATGCAAAAGACGGCAAGATAAAGCTCAGCTCCCCTCGAGTTTGAAAAAATTAACTATCTTTGTGTGTCTAACAAGATCAAAACTGCGTACTCTGTACTTCATTGGAGTTGTTTTTAGGATATCCGTATCCTAGTTTCTCAGTGCAACAGCTCTAAGGCCTACCCAATGGAAATATTATAGTCATCTCTGAGCTTCCAAACAGACATCCCGTCGTGTGAGTCCGTGTATTTGCTGGGACCGTGACCTAATGATAAAGTTTCCACGAGTGAAAGCCACATTGGCGATGCCGGTACCATACGATAGTAATTCGGCTCTCATGTATCTCGTGGTGGTCGGGATAGCACTTGTTGATCCTTGCTCCGCCAATTGAGCCCGCTGTCCATATTACGCCTCAGTCTTCGATTCTGGTGAAGAATAAGAGTGAACCTGTTGCGAGTTAGTCGGTTGATGTACTTAGCCTGGCAGTATGCCCACGAACCTTCTCAGCAACCGTCAACCACTCCTCGATACTCCTCACGTATGGATCCGAACTAGCCTCCGCGCTTGCTTCGTGTCCCCAGACAATCATCTCATGGAACTCGGCGTTGATATCCATTGCACCTAAATCCACCAAGTCTCCCTCATGCTCCTGTTCTTCGTCGGCGTCGTGCCGTTGGTGCTCGGGCATCTTGTCGCTCTTCTCCATAACCACGCCCTTGTACTGCTCCGGCAGCTTCACCGTCGTTCCGTGCAGTTTCCTGCCACGAAAATATGCTACGTTCTTTCCCTCTGGAGCAGAAAATCAGCTGATGAGTCAAGTATTATGCAAAGAAAAATGAATACCGTCTGTCTTCGTAGGGTTCCAAAATGATGAATCGACCTCGCCAATTGGACCATCATGGTGGATTCGGCAGGGCAGGAGGTTTGCAACGGCTTTGGTGCTCTTTGCAGAATCTTTGGATTGAATGGAGAGGATCGGTTGCGACATGTTGGTCTCGTCTTCTCTTCAGGGTTGTGGTGTTTTGCATTGCGACTTGCTATCGATGCGACGCGTCCAAATCTCGACCAGAACGCGAGTCCAATTAAACCGATAAGGCGTCATGATAAGCTTATCGCCGATAACATATGTCTTGGCTTAACGGGAGAAGGGTGTGATGCCCGTCGCACGGGCCCTCTGCATCAGAACTCAGCCATTCCGCGGTTTCAGCAATTGGGGGCCAGCCACGGCAGGGAATACGCGAACAATCAACTTTCACCACCACCTCGAACTGAAAAATTGAAAACACACAACGCACTACGATGATACGCCTTCACAATATAATGTGTGTGTGGCAGGCGAAGCATTGCAATTAACGGTAGGCTGCGTGTTGCAGCTGGGCTGAACATGCGAGTGGTGCTGCAGCCTTCTGCTGGCGAGAAACATGCATCTCACTAATGATAAGGACGCAATACACAACGAGAAACACATCCAATCCTCGAAAGACACCAACCCCCTTTAGTCCCCGTCCTGCGTCGCTAGCCGTTACCAAGGGGAACGTTTCCCATGGCATAGGGATAATCATGCCGAAAGACGGTTCCACGGGCGGGTTAGGTGACCTGCGACAACCAGGTACGTGGCCATCTGGTATTCGTATCATACCCAAGTTGCTGCACGGCCGGATGTTAAAACATCCAGCGACTTCGCCTCAGGAACCCCAGCTATTCCAAACAACCTGTCCCATTTCCTCTTCCCTAGGGCGCATTCGAGAACTCTTCAGCATGGGGGTCTAACTTTTTCCGTATTCTGTTCCTCCACGGACTTCGGAGTGAATTCCTACGATTCAAGTGGTGCAATTGGCGGCGGTGGGGGTAGTCTTGATGTCATTGACATGAAATCGACCCTTGTCGCATTTCCAGAAGCACGAAAATACTCCGCAGAAAAAGGACCAAGACTCTGCCACCGCGGGCGTTAACCCTCTACGGGGACCAGCCCAAATCGGTTGTCGGTCCCGTCCCTGGCGTCTTCATCGACGATTTGTCTGAAGGATCGGAACGGACGGACTTTTTCCTAAAGATGGAATACCCGTGTCAGCAGTCGTTGACGGCTCGACTTGCATTTCTTCCTGGGGATTCGGGCAACAACTCAAGGAGCAAGACAGACTTACCCAGCCTGCGGAAGCTATGGAATGCTGCGTATCCATATCCCAGCGCCTTCCTAGCAACAGTTACAACTTACAACTTACCCGGGTGGCAAAAGGCACCAGAAGAACTTACAACTTACCATTGTCACAGGCCTGCAGGGACCTGCCAAGGACCTCTCGTCTATCAAAGCAGATGTTCTCTGCTCCAGCAGACCACATTTTTGCTCGTGAAGAGCGATAGTCCCTGAAAACAATACAACCGTGCCAGAAAACACGCAATCATGGCCAGCGCGCTTGATGCAAATCACCTTTCATCCGATGATGAGCAACTGGATCGTCAAACTTCCCAGTCTAACCCGTTTGTTTCGACCGCCTGGGCCGTTTGCTAAGTCAGCCGGGATCGCGCAGCAATCCCAACATTCGACGGCTTCTCGAAAAACCACCACCAGCAACCAATACCTTTCAAGGCTGAACGTGGCCGGCCGGCCGCTCCGGTGCAGCGCACTGGCCTGGTGTTTTGCGGGCTAACAGTTCCGTTTCGTGGGATTACAACTCATCGAAGCTAATCTCAGCGGTTAACTCCGAACCAGCGCACATGTGTTGCGTTCGTTCCCATGCATTCGGCTCGCCGTCTCTCCGTCGCGTCTGGTTGACATCATGTTCCGTCCTAACCCGACCTGCCCTAGAGGGGGAAAAATTGTTGAGAAAGTTCAGAGCTGCCACTAATCTTTGCCTCCTGGTCTTGTTCCGTTGCAATTCTCCATGTCAAGCAAACCACCTGAAGAACAACGGATAAACCGGACAATCGGGCAAGGCGCCTATTGCAAGCTTGAGACTAAAGCAGGTTCTTCTAGTACTTCGAGGGCACAATACCAGTGGTAGGGAAACACCACCAATTTCACTGCCGATGATCGCCCTTCCAACCATCCGTCGATGCCCTCAATGAAACAAGCGATGGCCAAGGCCTCTGCCCCTCCCGAGAGATTCCCGTCTGAGCTACCCCTGCTGCACCCACTCTCGCATCCATGCTGATCCCGGTCAAGTCCCTCTCGCGCCCACAATTTTGGCCCTCGGGCTTGCGACGGTACCGATGGGCGAGACACAAGCACGCGCTCGTTGCATCCGTGACGAGAGAGAAAGACCTGCCCGAATTCCTTAGACCAGCGTGCTCCTGCTTTGCTATGCGAGCCTGGCTCCAGCCCAGGCTTCCCCCCTCCTGAAGAAATGTGCGCGCGGTGACATAGTCTAGGTAGTAATAAAACGATCATCCCGCCCTACTTGTAGGTCTCAGATGCGAACGCACCGTCCTGCCTCTGCTGCGCAACAGTAAACCTTCCCGCATTTCTCGCACACACACACTCTATCCCACCCATCCAACCCCCCTCCATCATCGAAGAAGCAGGTGCAAGATCCCAGTGTACCCGTACCTTGAGAGCTTGCTTTAGGTTGCCTCGGCGTCCCGCCCAACTCAATTGACGGTCTGGATTTGGCCCCATTCGTCCATCACCTTTTGCGCCTTTCCCATCTTATACGTACATCGATCTTTGTTATCGTTTCTCGTCTTCAGGGAGGAGAAGTCCTCTCCCGCGCAATACCATGCCCAAGCTGCCCTCTCTGGTTCCGGCGGCCGTAGCCCAGCCTTTGTCCCGCGGGACCGAGCTGGTGAGAGGTGCGGTCGGTAGTTTGACCTGGGGACCGGCGCTCTCCGTAGCCAAGCCCGCGATCCTCTCCGTCTTCTCAAAGATTGAGCGAGGCACCTTGCTTCTCGTTGACGAGCCAGCCGAGTTCAGGCGGGTGTTTGGTCAGAAGCTGGGCACAAAGTACAACGAGAACCTCACGAACGGTGACCATGTCCCGCGCCGCGCCGATGCCGTACCTCGAGTCGAGCTCGTTGTGAAAAGTGATGCCTTTTGGATGCGCCTGTTCCTGTTCGCCGACATGGGCTTCGCTGAGGCGTACATGCTCGGAGAGGTTGAGTGTAAAGACTTGACCGCCTTCTTCCAGGTCAGTCGTCATGAGACTCCTCACTCATCCTCAATTGCGTCTCTGTGTCTAACGTGAGAGGCGGGCAGCTCTTCATCGTGAATCGCGAAGAAATGGGGAACGGAACGACATGGATCTCAAGCTTCTCTGCCGCGATCTCAAGCTTCGCCCGCACCACCAACACCCTCTCGAACGCGCTTCTCAACATCTCGGCGCATTACGACATCAGCAACGAAATGTTCGCAGCCTTCTTGTCGCCAGACATGACATATTCTTGCCCCATTTGGCAGTCGCAAACCGACCCGAATGCGCCGGAAGAGAGTCTGGAAGCAGCGCAAATAACCAAGCTACACCGATTTATCGATGGCGCGCGCCTCAAGCCATCGGACCATGTCTTGGAAATAGGAACGGGGTGGGGCTCATTTGCGATTGAGGCGGTCAAGAAGACGGGATGCCGCGTCACCAGCTTGACGCTCTCCAAGGAACAAAAAGCGCTCGCAGAGGAGCGCATTGAGGCTGCGGGTTTTAGCGATCGGATCGAGGTTAGGCTGCAGGATTATCGGGCATTGGAGGTGCCAGAAAAGCCGTTCGACAAGATCGTATCGATTGAGATGCTGGAGGCCGTGGGTCAGGAGTTCCTAGCGACGTACTTCGCATGCATGGATAAGTTGCTGAAGAAGGATGGTGGTATCGCCGTATTCCAATGCATTACGATGCCCGAAGGTCGACATGAGGCGTATTCCAAGGGAGAAGAGTAGGTGACGAACAGCTTTCTTCGAGGGACCCCGCTGACGACTTAGTTTCATCAACCATTACATCTTCCCCGGAGGATATCTACCGTCGATTACCCAACTCCTGAACCACATTACCAAAGAGTCGAAAGGAACGCTTATTGTCGAGAAGGTCGAGAATATCGGTGGTCACTATTCAAAAACCTTGCGACTTTGGAAGGAGGCGTTCCTTCAAAACTTTGATTCGAAAATCCGACCGGCACTGAAAATTGAACATGAAGATATGACCGAGGAAGAGATAGATGTATTTAGGAGGAAGTGGGAGGTATGTGATATTCCACTCCCTGTTCTGCGGTATATATTAACAAATACTCAGTACTACTTCACATATTGCGAAGCTGGATTCCTGACGAAAACGCTCGGCGATGTGATAATAACGGTGGGCCGCGAAGGCGCTTTGGAGTTGATGGAGGGTATCCCCTTGTGATGGGGTAATAATGGTGTAAAGAGTAGGCTAGCATGGGCATGCTGAGATCGCCATCGGCCTGAAGGCAGGCGTTGGCGATTGTAATGATGGTATCTGGCGTCAAACTCATGGGGTAGCAGGAGCCGTAGGCGGTAGAGATGAGATCTCATTTCTTCTTCTTAGTCTTCTTGGATTTGGGGTTTGACTTTGCCGAAGTCCCCCCAGTGTTGGGGAACCGGTTGGCGTGGTCCACGTCGAACGCGGATTTGTGTTTCCTAAAGAGCAGCATTGTCACCCTAGCATCCTCAATGCTTGAGTGAGCGCCACTTTGGATCGTGACTCCCAGGATCTCCTCCACTAACCTTCTCAGTGCCGGCTTCCTGCTGTTGCTGAATTTCTTGAATCCAGGGTGATTGGACGTGTCTCGGATTTCCTTGGCCGAGTGACTGAGCCTGAGAGCATCCAGATCATGTTTCACATCGTGACCAACGAGTATCCTGTCCTTGAGAAGCCCGGCGACTTGGGTCTGGACTTCGTTGAACTCGCGCGCAAATCTCATGTGTTTCGGCTCGATCCCGCTCACAGCGCTCCGCCAATCTGTCACCCGCTCCTGAGGCTTAACGTACGAATCGTATACTTGACGGCCGTGGAAGTCAACGATGCTCACACGGGCCAGAACGGACTCGTGTCCTCCCTGGCCTACGCCAACCATCTCGCAGTCCATGGCGACATACTTGCCGACATCGAGCCCTTCCGTAAGACCAGCGTTGATCTTGTCCTTTTCCGACGCGAGCATGGAGTTGTCTTTCAGACCAAGACCATAGGCCTCTGCCAGTGCCTCAGATGACACACCATTATCCTCAGCCCA
The DNA here is from genome assembly GCA_036785495.1 of Colletotrichum neosansevieriae. Classification (NCBI taxonomy): domain Eukaryota; kingdom Fungi; phylum Ascomycota; class Sordariomycetes; order Glomerellales; family Glomerellaceae; genus Colletotrichum; species Colletotrichum neosansevieriae. The sequence goes on along the minus strand of JAVHLV010000072.1, from coordinate 137,677 downwards.
AAGCGCAAGGGACGGTGTGGTTCTCAGTTTCGGGTCGACGTCAATTTCAACCTTGGAACTTTGTGTAACACCCATAGAGTTCTTCTTCCCTGAGAAATTCTTCTGTGTTGGTTTTTTAGTCGTAGTCTCCTTTTTAGTTGCTTTGGGAGCGGATTTAGCGTCGTTCTTAGTTTTCTGCTTCTTGGCGGGCTGGTGGGTTGAGGTATCGGCCTTCCTCTTCACTGCTCCAGAAGTGGAAGAAGACGAGGGTGTCGCTTTGAGTTGAGCCTGGAGCTTCTTCCAATTTGACGATAGCTCGGGAGCCATTGTCATGTAATTATGAGAAAAGTCCTTGTGGGACGGGCCCAAGACTGGTTGACTCAAGACCTGAAATTGCCCAGAATCTATTGCAGATAATCGTGATGTGAGAGATCGTGCAGGTGTCTGCCGCTTTCCCGAAGGAGCAAAAAATGAGAAAATGCAATTAGCGAGGCGAACTCCAGAATCGGGAAGATAGTGGGGCAACTGCTTTCCCAAGTCGACAGGGGTTCGCGGCAGTTTGCTCACCGCCTTTGGGGATCGCGTTTTCTGCCACACCACCTTCCACTTGTCGCCTCGGTCATCTTCTTTTGCGACAGAGGGCAAGAAACCAAGGCGATTTTGATTTCATCAACCACCGCCCACATTCTCGACTTTTCATTATGGCGGCACACGGCGTCAACGGCGAGCCTACTGTCGGGTCCGGCGAGCCCAGACAGAAGGGCAAAGCCACTCCAGAGACCATCAGGTGCGTCATTCCATTACCCCACCAAGTACCCATCGACGCAGCATTGCTAACCCATGCGCCACAGGATAGGATGCATCGCCATGGTGAACAAAGAGGGCGTCCCTCGTCGAGCTGAGATTCTTAGTATCAAAGAAACCAAGAGCGGGCGACAGTTCTACTGCAATTTCGACAACTTCAATAAACGTCTCGATGAATGGGTGCCAACATCCCGTATTGACTTTGATCAAGATGTTGAGTGGCCGAACCCGGACAAGGATAAGCCCAAGGATGCGAAAAGTAAGAAGGGAACGGCAACGTCGAAAAAGGCTCAACCATCCAAGAAGTCGCAGAAGAGACCAGCCAAGCGGGAGCAGTCGGCCCCATCAGAGGCCGCTACGCCGCACCCATGGTCCGATTTCGTCGAGTCGCAAAGCCAAAAAATGACTCCGACGGCGGAGGAGAGCCAGAGCCAAACACCTGCGACCGGCGAGGCGAGCGCGACGCCGGCAGCACTGGGAGATGAGATGGACATTGACGGCGATGAGGGCGATCAAAAGAAGGACCTGAATGGCTTCAGCCGAGAAGAGGAGATTGAGAAGTTGAGGACGCATGGCTCTATGACGCAGAATCCGGCCGAGATTTCACGAATTCGAAACATTTCCAAGGTGCAGTTCGGCAAGAATGATCTGTTTCCTTGGTATTTCTCGCCATACCCGGAGGTTTTCAACCAGGAGGATGTTATCTACATCTGCGAGTTCTGCCTCGGGTACTACGGTGACGAGAAGTCCTTCTCACGACACCGGCGCAAGTGCACGCTGCAACATCCGCCCGGAAACGAGATTTACCGGGACGACTCGGTGTCATTCTTTGAGATTGATGGGAGACGACAACGAACTTACTGCCGGAACCTCTGTCTGTTATCCAAGATGTTCTTGGACCACAAGACACTCTACTACGACGTTGACCCGTTCTTGTTCTACGTCATGACGAGCCGAGATGCAAAGGGCTGTCATATCATCGGTTACTTCTCCAAAGAAAAGGAAAGCGCTGACGGCTACAACGTGGCTTGTATCCTGACACTACCTCAATATCAGCGAAAGGGTTACGGTCGTTTGTTGATCCAGTTCTCTTACGAACTCTCCAAAATTGAAGGAAAGCTCGGTTCGCCCGAAAAGCCGCTATCTGATTTGGGTCTGCTCAGTTATCGACAATATTGGGGTGAAAACATTCTGGACTTGCTTGTGGGGTATAATGAGCGCGAGGAGAAGGCAACGATTGAAGCAATCTCCACACAGCTCGCCATCATCCCGCAAGATGTGGAACACACTTTGCAAGCGCTCAAGATGCAGATTTATCACAAGGGCGAGCACAAGATCGTTATTCCGGAGAAACTCATTCAGCAAAGGGAGAAGCAAAAGGTGAAGCAAAAGAGGCTGATTGATCCTGACAGGATTCAATGGAAGCCTCCAGTATTCACGGCATCCACGAGGACATGGGGCTGGTAAGAGGAAAACCTGGTCGCGACTTCAGATTTGACCATAGACTGCATGCATTTCGAGCAATTAAGATACCCCATTTCTTCGCCATTCAATAACACTCATTGACCCTTGCTGGCGTTGTGGTGTTTGCTGGCCTTCATGGATGCCTTCACAACTGCGACGATATTATGGGGCGCGAGCACCCATTCCTGTGCTCAAAAAGGCATCTTAGCCGTTGGCGTCTTATCTCGTCTCCGCAGTCGGAGCGTACCGTACCGCTATGAACTTCACTTCGTCACGAACTATTTATGACATAAATAATTTCTTTGTCTCTGGGACATGTGTCTCAAAAACTTCCTGCACCTCCATCAGTAACTCATTAAAGAGAGGTTATGAAGCGTAGCGTGCCCAAGCTCTCAAAACACCTCATTCAAATACCTCACACTCGGCCCCGCATCGCCGTCATCGCCGGAACCCACACCCGACCGGCCGTAGCCATCCTCCCCGACGGTCACGAACCACACCCCTTCTCGACCTCCTCCCGGCTCCTTCACCTCAAAATGAATGCCTCGCTCAAGAAGAAGCCCATCAACCTCCTCAGAGGCTGGCCCTCTCCTTCGCTCCTCCCAGCAGCAGACATCTCCGCCGCGGCCGTCAAGACCCTGGCCGACCCCGCCGTCTACGTCCCGGGGCTCCAGTACGGCCCGGACCCAGGCTACCAGCCGCTCCGCGAGGCTATCTCCAAGTGGCTGTCCGCTTTCTACCCGGCAGCGCCGGCAACTCCAGAGGAGGCGGAGGCCGTGGTGGCGTCTGCGGACGGAGACGGAGACAGTCTACCACACCATCCGCCAGATGTCAGTCGAATTTGCATCACGGGAGGCGCGAGCCAGAACCTGGCATGCATCTTACAGTCGTTCACGGATCCGCTCTACACCCAGAACATCTGGATGGTGGCGCCGTGCTATTTCCTCGCGTGCCCTATTTATGCTGATGCAGGGTTCGACGGAAGGTTGAAGTCGGTGCCGGAGGATGATGAGGGGATTGATCTCGAGTATCTCAGAAAGGGACTCGAAGCTGCGGGTAGAGGAAGCGACGATGTAAGTACCACTCGTCTCGTTCTCATATTTTCCAGTCATCGTGATGATATGTACCGACGAGTATGAAATTCCCACTGACACTGACTAGCACTTCAAAAAAGCCGAAAAACGACATCTCTACCGCCAAGTAATCTACCTCGTCCCAACATGCTCCAATCCAACAGGCAAGACAATGTCCCTCCGCAGACGCTACGACCTCATCCGCCTCGCCCGCCATCACGACGCTCTCATCATCGCAGACGACGTCTACGACTTCCTCCAATGGCCCATTGACTCGCCTCCGTCGGGCTACACCCCCGCGATGCGCCTCCCGCGCCTCATCGACATCGACCGCGCCCTCGGGGTGCCCGAGTCCGGCTTCGGCAACGTGGTGTCCAACGGATCCTTCAGCAAGATCGTCGGACCGGGTGTGAGGACAGGCTGGGCCGAGGGAAGCCCCGCGTTCACGTACGGGCTGTCTCAGACGGGTTCGTCGTGCAGCGGCGGCGCGCCGAGCCAGCTTGCTGCGATGTTCATCTCGGAAATGTTGAGCAGTGGCGTTATTCAGAAGCACATTGAGGAGAAGACGCGGCCTGCGCTTGCGAGGAGGCATAAGTTGATGATGGAGGCTATCAAGAAGCATATCCAGGAGCCGTTTGGCGATGCGGTGCAGGTGAGGGAGAGTTTATTGGAGGGCGGGAGTGTGTACGGAGGGTATTTTGTGTGGTTTAGTTTACCAGAGGGTATGTCGAGTCGCGAGGCGGCGGTGAGGGCAAAGATGACGGAGGAGTTAGTCATCGGGCACGGGGCGCAGTTCGAGGTGCATGGAGACGAGGATTCAGCGCGGTTTGGAAGGGAGGTGAGGCTTTGCTTTTCATGGGAGCCCGAGGACGATATTTTAGAAGGCGTCGATAGACTCGGTAGGGTATTAAAGGCGATGAAGGATGGTGCTGAGTGGAAGTCTCAGAGTGGATTGGATGTTGATAATGTGAAATAGGATGGTGAACAAAGGCAAGCAAAGTAAAAGTACATGTCTTGTCCCCTTTTTTTTAAGAAGCAAACGACTGCTTTCACCATGTTTCAGCTGATCACTGTATGAAATGTCGTGCTAAGAGATAATTCGATTCAGGGTCGTCACAAACGACCCTTTCTGGGTATATATAATGCAGGTGAAGCGAGTCCAGTCGCAATGCCCAATGCTCATCCATCAATCCTATGATGCAACCCTGCAAACCATGTTGCGCCTGCCTCCTAGACTAGACCACAAGCCGTCACCGTCTCATTCAAACGTGATAAGGCTTTGCATCAGTGAAGATCAAATGCGGCTTCCGCTTGGCGATGTCCAAGATGGTCTCAGCAAAAACACCGTTGGCCCCTACAACATGTCAGCATCTCATTCAGTGAGCAGCGTCTCATTCCTGAAGACTTACATGCAAACCAGCTGCGGGTATATGACGTAATGTGGTTAACATCGACACTCTCATGAACCAAACCCAAACGGGCCGAGCGAAGGACAAGATCCAAGCATTCAGTGATTTCAGCATCGTTCTCTGATGTTTGCGCTTGGATCAACAAACTCATTGGCCAAGCGTTGGACAGACCGATGTGAGGTCCTATACCGTGTTAGTACATTCTTTCGGGTGGCACTTGGGGAGATCTTACCTCCAATACCGTGGAAGGCCCGGCCGTCAAGGTAGTACGGGTTGCCGGTCTTCTCCAGAAGCATTCTTCTCGTGTTCTGGTACGTCCTGTCTTCGGGGGGAAGGAATCCCATCAAGGGCAGAGCGAGAAGAGAGGGGTAGTTGGCATCATCCATCATGATAGAAGAGCCGTAGCCATCGACCTCATACGCAAACACGTCGCCATATTTCTTGTGCTTCACAACGCCGTGTTCCCATACACCATCTGTAATGGTCTGACTCCACTTGTCCACAGTCTGCGCAAGCACGTTCTTGCCCGCAGCCTTCAGGACCTCGGCGGTGCGCTTCAACTCCACCGCCATCATGGCGTTCGCCGGAATGAAGAAGCCTAGGATGGTAGCGTCGTCACTGGGTCGGAAGGCCGATCTGACCAAACCCGTGCCATTATTCAGAGGGTTGCCTACACCCTTCAGGTTTAGGGTTTCAGTGCCTGCATCCGTCTTGCGCTGGAAGGTGTATTCGTTCTTCAGGTAGCGGCCTGTTTCAGGATCGAAAGTCGAGCGAGACTGCTGCTCCAAAACCTCGAGAAGAGTCTCCAGCGCGATGTACCATCTGGGTGTAAGAAATTCCTTCGACTCGGTGTGCTCGTAAAAGTCGTTGCCCAAAGCCAAAAAGTGGGCGAGCGAGTCAAGCTCATACTTGCACTCAAACACAGACGAAGGCTCGTAGATAGGATGAACGGTGTCATCTTGCCCGTTATGGCTCGGCTGGAGATTTGCGATCGGCGGCGGCTGGAACGCGTTGCAGTACGGAGACTCGATGACATACTCGGACTGTGTGTTGATGGCGCCCAGGATGAGCTTGAAGATGGCGGGATCTTTCTTGGCCAGGGCTTGGTAGGGCGACAACTGGTTGGTACTGTCACGAAGCCACTCTGCTATTATGTCGCCCGTGATAACAAAAGACTGCGGACCCTCCCACTTGCCCTCGTCGCGCAGACTGCGGCCGTTCAGGTCAACAAATCTAGTGTCTGTTCCGTCGGTGTGAAACTTGATCGTCGTATCCGTCGTCGAAGGGAATGCGTTCTCGAACAGTCTGGCCAGGTCGGGATCCTTCATCCTGGATGTTACGTCCTTGATCACCTTCTCGATCGCCTCTGAGTGGAAGGTACGGCATCGCGGGTCGGGCCTTTGGTAGGGGAGACCAAGGGGGCCTTCGCTTAGAGGTTTGCTGAGTATCACGAGTCAGCGAGGGTCGCAAACAATACACGAAACTCGACCGAGAAGCTGGAGACTTACTGAGGATGAGTAGAGTACTGCTCATAGTTAGGGCATGCGCCGCGTTCCTCGCCGGTGAGAGGTTCTTGCGCTGCGCAAGCGTTGCCGACGAGTGCTGTGAGCGGCAGCAGCACTTCGATGAAGGTGCGGAGAGTCATGACTACGAGGCCAAGCAGGCAGGTAGGAAGGGAACGAACGGGTCTATGTCCGCATGGGTATCTTCAACGATCTCTGAAAGGAGCGTGATTTGGAGTGCAGGTTGACATTAAGAGGAGAGACTCTTGTGTTGACGTTGGAAGAGCGAGAGCAGGTGTCCGCTGCGCTTACGCTTGGGGGCATCTCGTCACTGTGGTCCCTTGCAGCAGCTCTGACCGGGGATGCGCGCTTTAGCGTCCGGCATTAACGACCAAGACCCACTGCGGGGGGTTTGCGCGGGGCACCGCCGTGCCGCTCTTGCTGTCCGATCTGCCGTCCGAAATGTTCCGGCCGTTATAAAACACGGTTCTGTTTGTTGCTAGGGTGCGAACAAGCTAACAAGTAAGCAACGATTTTTGTCTAAAATGCACACGAATCGTCGGCTGAAGAAAGCGGAGCGGAGCGAACCCACGAGACGCCAACCAGGTTCTAGCAGCTTAGACTGAGGATGAGGGTATATTAAGTGAAAGTTGGATCAGACTTTGACAATATTGATTACACTGATAGCCTTCAGGAACCGTGCATCCGCATGTTGCTTAGTTTTGTTTCCGGCAAAACACCTCCGTGGCCCCTTACGGTGCCCTTTTCTCATTACCGAGTCTTAACTCTCACCGTACGAGCCGGAATGGAACGACCGAAGCTGGTCCCCGTTGATTCAGAATCTTATGGTATGATCATTCCAGCAGTCACGCTGTGAATGCGACCGGTCCGTGTCTCGAGACCATGCAATCTACGCAACTACTTCTTGGAGAAAAACGACATAATGTTGCCCTGCCCTTTAGGCGCCGCCTTTTTGGACTTGGCCTGGCTGCCGGAGCTAGGGGCTGTCGAGGGTTTGGACTTGGCCGCTGGCGGAGGGGGAGCTTCATCCTCAGAGAATTCTTCCCAGACGGCCTCCTGGGTGGTGACTGATATCTCCTTGTTAGTCGTGACGACATCATGCGGGTACAGGCAATCTTACCCAAGTAACCCTGCTCATCCGTGACCATCTTCTTCTTCATAACCTTGCGCTTGCCACGTCGCCGACCATCGCCGCTGCTAGCCACGACCTCTGACGGCGCCGGTTCCTCCTTGGCCTCGGTTTCTGGCACCGGTGCCTCCTCCATGGGCTCGTCTGCAGGTTCCTCCTCCTTGTCCTCGGGCTCCTCGTCTTCGCTCTCTGCTTCCATCATGCGCTTCAAATCATCTTCACGTTCCTTTCTGGACTTCCTGCCGCTAGCGGAAGGTTTGGCCGCCGGAATGTCCTCGTCATCGTCCTCTCCATCGTCGGACAAAGCGGGTGAATCGTTCGCAGGCGTTTCCTTCTTTGGTGCCCCTTTCGGCTTGCTCGCGGCCTTTGCGGCAGCTTTTGCGAATGATCCCATGATACCTGAAGAGCCGCTCTTCTTCAGAGTAGGTGGTGCTGCTCCCTTCTTGCTGGCAGTGGACGAGAACGGGGATTCCTTGGCGGCGGGCTTAGTCTCCTTCTTGACAGCTTCCGCTGCTTTTGGCTCGGCGGCGGGCTTGGGTGCTGGGGCTGCGGGTTCCTTCTTGATGGGCTTAGCTGCCGGCGCAATTGCGGCAACAGGCGGCTTTCCTTTGCGGTCGCGCTTCCGAACGTTGGGGTTCGTGATCGATCCATATATCTCCATCGTGGAGACATCGTCATCGCCGGATTGTTCTCGAACTTGCTGCGACACATCTGCTAGCATCGCCGGTTCCTACCACCGAATTAGCGCTTGCGTTTGCCATTGAAACATGCATCTTACTCTAGTAGGATGACGAGCTAAGCTGTAGATGTGAAATGATGAGACTTGCTCATACGTCGCCAGTACCTCTGTAATGACCGTAAGCTTAACGTAAGGCGAAAGGGGAAATACCCTTACCCTTGAGACGATCGCCAGGGACAAAAGTCAAAGAGTGCGTGACAATGTCTTCAGAGAGAGGCTCGATGTGGGGAGGGGAGCTGGTCATTTCGACGTCGCCGTCTTCCTGCACTTTGGTTGATTTCTGGATGCCGTAGACCAGGTAAGTGGCATGGATAGAACCTGGGCGCATTGAGTTTTGAGAGCGATGGAAGTCATAGAGCATGCTTTTGGAGGTTAGCAGTTGAACTCCATGAACGAAACCGCAGGTGACCATAAATACCGACCCCTTCGCGATGTTGACATGCGTCTTTAATGCTCGACTTAGGCTGCGATATGTGACCTACATTTACTGTCAGCGCCAACGAAAGCTATGATCGGATGAAATGCAGAGGCTTACAATCTTCTCCTCGCTGAGGATCTGATCCGCCAGATACTTCTTGTATTCATCCATATTGAAAACCTCAAGACACAGCCCTTTTCGAGCGAGGGAAATGAGAATTATAAGACGAGCAACAAGAGTTCGTTCGCTAGCAATTTCAGAATCAAGTTGTCACAATGTTTCCATGCAAAAGGGATGATTGAGCCGGCAAGACGCGTCGATAAAAGAGTAGACGCGCGAGGGGACTTTCCGTTAATTGATTTTCTAGGCACGCCCCCTGGTTAGAACCATCTCGGCAGGCGCCATTGGTGACGTTATCCACTAAAACACACACCCCTGCTCTGATCTCTGACCCAAGCGCGCCGCCACTCGACGCGACTTCGACGTTCCTTCGAAAACTTACCGAGGGTCTTCTTGCAAGGCTCAGCATTTTCCCCAACTCGCCAGAATCTTGCAATTCTTTTTCGAGGAACGTATGCCCTGCAAGCGATCCGTACCGCAACACTAGCCACTCGACCATTCGTCCCGAATCCCAGCTTGCCCAAACGACAACTACAACCGCCCCCCATGGCGGACAACTTCGAAGACGTCCCCGATTCCACGGATTGGCTCGCGACGCCCCTCTCGGGCCTCTCAGCCGTCGAAGCCGCTCTTCGCTGCCAGGTCTGCAAGGATTTCTTTAAGACGCCCATGCTCACATCATGCTGTCACACGTTCTGCTCGCTATGCATCCGCCGCGCCCTCTCGAACGATGGCAAGTGTCCATTATGCCGCGCCTCGGACCAAGAGTTAAAGCTCAGAAGTAATTGGGCCATGGAAGAGATAGTCGATTCTTTCGTCAGGGCAAGGAAAACAACGTTGGATTTTGCGAGGACGGCGGGGAAAGCTACCACAGGGGGCTCGTCACCCAAGAGGAAGTTGGCAGAGGAGGACTCTTTAGCAAATGCGCAGCAGCCCGACGCCAAGCGGATCAGGAGCTCCGCTAGACTCAGCAAGACAAGAGCTGGACAGGCTGCAGCTGCAGTGTATCAAGAGGATGAATTCGTCCCCGAGTCCCAGGATGTGGAGGAAGAAGATGAAGGGGACGACGCAACCTTCAGTAATGAACCCCAGGCTACTCTCCCCATATTCTTTGCTAACATCCCGAAGCTCCAGAAGACGGTCTCGTTCCCTGTCCGATCTGCCAAACCCGAATGAAGCAATTCCAGGTCTTCCGCCACCTCGACACTTGTCCAGGTCCCCAATCGCAAACCCCGCAAGCCGGTACAAGCCGCACTCCGACCCCTAATACCCCAGCCCGAGGCGCGCCCCGGCAGACTCCAGCCCCCGAACGCCTCCCCGCCATAGCCTACTCCATGCTCAAGGACGCAGCCCTTCGCAAGAAGATGTCGGACCTTGGACTGTCGACGAACGGCACCCGCTTACAGTTGGAGAAGCGCCACAAGGAGTGGGTGACGATATGGAATGCAAACTGCGACTCTGCGCGGCCTAAACGTCGCCCAGAGTTGTTGCACGATCTCGATGTGTGGGAGCGCACGCAGGGCGCCAAGGCGCCGATGCTCGCCGCGCGACCTGGCGCCGCGGTCAAGGACAAGGAGTTTGATGGTGCGGCCTGGGCGACGAAACACGACACCTCATTCAAGGACCTGATTGCGAATGCGAGAAAGAGCAGGGCGCAGGCGAAACAGAACGCAGAGGAACCGGTGAAAGAAGGATCGGAAGACGGGCCAAAGAATACTGGAACGGGTGCCGATGAGGGTTCCGGAGTCGAGGTAGCGATGGTGGACTTGACGGAATCATCAACAGGTATTATAGATGCCCATGTGTCGCACAACGACACAATGGCGCAGGAAAACGAGGAACTTCGTGAACCATACTTGGCGCAAAAGATGGAGGCGGCGGCGAGGTCGCCAGCCTCTTCAGCAACATATTACTTGCAGGATGGCTTTTCAGAGCAGATACCCGCGGTGGAACTTGGGACGGGAAATAGCCAAGAGGCGCGGTGAAAGATATTGCTCATTAATAATACCATGAGATGGCGCTTCATCATGTTGTCCTCCAAGACAAAAGTTTACAGGATCATCCCAAACGCCGTAGTCTATCTTTAACATCATAGCTGATACACGAGAGGCTGTTCATCTTACTTACGCAGCTTGCGGCCGAGGCCTCTCTTCCAAGTCCAACTTCTCCAAGCTGTCCGCCGTTTCTTTTGAAGGTGTCTTTGCTCCTTCCATGGGCTCCGTGGCGGGCGCTTTCAAGCCCTGCATCTCCGCCTCCAACCTTTTCTCCATCTCCTCGGCCTCCCTCGCCTCCTCTCTCTCCCTCCTCGCCTTCTCGAGAGCAGCCTCTCTCTCCATCTTCGCCCTCTCCAAAGCCTCCTCCTTTTCTCTCTCCTCGCGCTCCATCTCCGCCAATTCGTCATCGACCTCAACCTCATCCGCAGGCGCCGCATTAGCATCCGCAACGATGTCGCCAATCTCGTCGACCTCTCCCATCTGCTCCCGCAACGAAGCGACCACATCTCCAACACGATCCGCCCCGCCGACCTTCTCGTTGAGCCCCTTGAGCGCGCCCGCGCTCGCCTCCATCACCTTGACGAGCTGCACCTGGTCGCGCGCCTGCTGGACCTTCGCGGCGACATCCTCCAGCTGACCCAGTGTCGTGAACCGCGTCTGCAGGCAATTCTCGGTGAGCTTCTTCGACTTGAGCGCCGCCATCGCCGCCACCTTGTTCTTCTTGGCAACGGCCTCCTTCGCGGTTACCGTGAGCTCGTCGATGCGCGTGGAGAGGAGTGTCGTTTGGTTCTTCATGTCCTCGATGAGCTCCTTCAGGGAAGAGACAGCGGCGTCCTCCTCCGTTATGGAAGTTTCGTCCTCTTCGGCCCCTGAGCCCTTGATCTTAACAACCTTACCATCGTAGACCACCAGCCCCTTGTCCCGCGATAAGAAAACTAGAAGAATGTCGACATCCGTTTCAGATAACCTCTTAGCCTCCACCAGACTATCCGCGAAGGTCTTTTGGAAATGCGACTTGGTATAAGTCCTGTTGAACCGGGTATCTGCCCAGTTGACCCTCTCTGCAAGGCTCTTCGCCGTCGTCTCGACATTCTTGATGACCACAAACTGGCCCTTGGGCAGCTTGTCCTCGCCCGAAGTCGACTTGCCGCCGAATCCAAGCTGCCCCGCGGCCCAAGACACCACGCTCCACGGTACCTGCGACCACGTCTTTGCGTATATGCTATCCTTTGCGCCGAGAAAATCTTTCAGGGGGTAAAGGTCTTTGTCGTTGACGGCTTCCCTAATAACTGTCCCAAGGGCGAGGGGCCGACCAAATTGTTTGCTTTCGAGGGAGCGCACCAGCCCTTCGTCGACGTTGACCACTAGCAGGTTTGGCGCGGAGACTTGCGACGCTATCCTGCCCTCCCAGGCTGCTCGGGCGAGGGCCTGACGCCAGGCGCTGATGTTGGCTTGGAAGCCATCTGGGTTGAGGGTTCGTTGGGGACGGAAGTCGGAGTAGAGAGCGGGTAGGCGTGCTCTGTGGAGAAATGCAATGGTCAGCGGGTCTGTTTATTATTTGCGACGATGAGCATGTCGAGAAGCGAACTAACTTCCGGAAGTTCTGGTCGTGTTCCACGAGGAAGTCTACCAGGTCTCCCATCGTCTCCGAGTGACGTCGAGGATAGCTAGGATGTGGCGAATCGCCGGTGGTTGCCGTTGGGAACGACTTTATTTGATGCAAAGCTCGAGATGGCGATTTGGCCCTGCCGAGTCAAAACTAGGCCGAAAACGAGACGTCGTCTTTGGGACTTCGGTCAGAGTTGAGCAGGGTCTTGTGATCTTTCGAGGTCACTGAAAGGAGCTTCAAGTGTTGGCGGGAAGGTGGGGTGGGCTGGCACCTTAAGGTACCAGTGCTTTTTCAGTGGCACTTTCCCCCTATCGGTTGCCTGTGAGATCACTGGGGAAATTCCAGGGACCCTGGCCGCAGATATGCACGTAAGGTACACAAGGTACTTGACCTTGCCTTACCTTAATCCAAGCATCATGGTCACAAAGTGAGAGTGTTGAAATTTTCTTTGAACCATATATCGCAGATTTCCTGATGAGCCACATACACAAAAGCAAGACAATTCAAGTCACGCAAACGAAACCGTCACAAAAACGGTGTGAATGCTATTAACCCGCTTCATAAACTGCGTCTACAAGTCATCCAGCGCCATCTTCATCCCAATCATGTCTTTATCCGAAATCGTTTTGTACAGAACCGGCACCAACTTCGTCCTCATTAGATCTGACCTTATGCAGCGGCGCCGTCTCGAGGTTTACAGCCGGAGGCATTGCCCTTCCCATCATGCTCGCCCTTCTCGACCTAAGGTCTAACGCTTCGCTCTCCTCATCCACAGTGGCCTCGTCCGCATCCTGCGAAGAGAAAGTAGCACCTCCTTCTTCTGCTTCGAGCCTTTCGTCAAGTTGTTGCTGCAAGCCCATCAGGAAGTCGTTCGCCAGGTTGAACTTTGAGATGCCGTTCTCGTGCGGTAAGTCAGACCATATCTGGCTAGCCTCGTTCAGGCACCGTTGGGACTGAATGTACTTTTGCTGAAGAAGCCACGATTCACCGGCGAGTATGCACCAAGTCGCCGACTTGCGCTTGCGATGGCCCCAGAAGCCGGAGCCAACGCCTGGTTTCGCAGCGTAGCATACCGCGAGTCGCTCTTTCATCAAGGCGTCACCAATCCGGCCTAGAATCTTAGATTCGAGGAGGCGGATGCCCCATCGCACTGCGTCGTCGACGCTGCTTCCGCCTCTTAAGCGCAATAGCTCGATTCCCAAGATCAGAGAGCGCAGCGCTCCAAATGGCGCGCTGCACCGTGTTTGGTATGAGTAGAAGGCTGCTTCGAGCATTTGGTCAATCGTCTCCGCGCGGGACTTGGCTGAGAGATTTTGTGGCAAGATGAGGAGACTAACTGCAGCCATCTCATTCGCGGCAGCGTGGTATTTCCATGCTTTCGCGTCACTGAAGTCGGATCTCAGCAGGTCGTAAGTCGAATGCGCCAGTTTGTAATCCCTCAGCATGAAAGAAAAGTCGGCCAACTTGCGCATGATGGCTTCTGAAGCATCTGGGCGATAGAAGCCCGAGGGGTCGTAGGTGTTGGATGACCCGCTTCCTCCAACGACTGATGATCGTGAGCTACTGCCAAAGCCACCCCATTTTCTCGATATGCTCATGAATCTGCCCGCGATGCCTCTTCTGCGAGAAGCTACCTGGTCATTCCAAAGTGACACATGTCGTTCCATGGTAGGTACGATGGACTGCGTTACCATTTCCCTCACAAATGTCCGGATTGCTGTGGCATCTGACTCAAATATGTACCTGGTTGGGTCGTCAAAGTCTTCCTGATCTTCGCTGTGTCGGATATCCGCCAGTTCTTCGGCTGCAGACATCCAGTCGCTGCGAGGCAGTGGTATGCTGTCGTCATCAGTCTCCGCGCTCTGTGTGCTTCGTAACCGGAGTAGATGGCAATGTAAGCCAAGGTGGCGCTTCATTTGGTCAAATAGGGCGAGCGACCGCGTTATGTCGTCACGCTCTTCGTCGTGAACCAGGACGTAGTATCGGAGGTAGTCTCCATCAACCCAAACGGGAAGCTTGTGTTCGCCGGAGCTCGTGTCGTTGTATAGCTTTCTAAGATCTTCAATCGGGGCGGGGCTCCGGGAACTAATCGCGATCACACATGCGACTGGGTGGGCGAAGGTCTCGTGCGGCGATACCGGGATGCCTGATAGCAACCTCCGTAGGTAGAGTGAGTAGTATGGCGAGGTAGCTTCCACATCGAGACCCTGTCTTGTCAAGGCCCCGTGGTGCGGAGTGTGCATGACTGAGTCTTCAGCGTAGGATAGATGGCGATCGACCACGGCCTCGAGGTCCTCCAGGGTGTTTCTAGACTCGAGCGAAGATCCCGGCTGCCCATTGGCCTTCTCGTTTGTCGCGCTATTGGGCGAGTCGATGTTGTCTCCAAACTTGACGAACCGAATAGAGTAATCCTCCCATGTCCTACTGGCGCCATTGCTGTCTCTAATCGTAACTTTGCCCTGAACCTGCTCTCCAAATGGCCTGAGAAGCTCCCAAAGACCGTTTTTGAACCCCTTCTCCTTCGCTAGCTCCTCGGTATCCTTCGAGGTATAAATCGCAACGTGAGGCACATACGCCTTCACGAGCAAGTTTCTCGGGTCGCCGGGGCTGTCGGACGAGAGATCGATCAAAGATCGCCCCGCGGGTCCACCGAATACCGATCCAGACATGGTGCTGCGTGCCGGTGAGCCCCGTCCCATTGGCGATCCGGATCGGGAGCCCGGCGGGGTAAGGGTCGAGGCGAATAGCGGCGCGGCGGAAGGGTGGGATCGGCGTTGCGGAAGGCCGACTTCGGACTGGGACAGCGGGTAGCCCTCCGGCACTGACTGCCTCTTGGGCAGTCTCACTGTGGAGGCCGCCATCGGAAGCGCCTGGATCGACTGGGTTGGCGATACATCGTTGCCCGGAGATTGCATGGGGAATGAGTTTTGGCCCAAGGTATATCAGTCGAGTGAACGACTGATAACCCTATCCGGCTCGGACTTGTCGAAGGAGTGCTAAGTATAGCTTGCGCTGTGCTGTCGTTGGGTGAGGACGGATGAGGATGGGAAGTGCAGGTTGCGGCTCTAGATTAAGGCCGTCGAGTAGCTTCGGGCGACGTAATCATTAGGGGCTCTCGCAGGTGGATCGCAACGTGAAGGCCTGGTAGGTTCGGTCTGTGACTTTAGAGTAGACGTCAGCAATGAGTCGAGCGCGGCATGATTTCCCGTTATGAAGACGTACTGAGACTGTTCCATCACGAAGCCAAAAGGTACGCTGCAGATTCCCAACGAGCCAACGTACTTTGCAAGCCGCCAATGATCAGGTCCAGCGCAGGAAGCATTCGACCCTCTGATAAGTGACTAGCGCCCCGCCACATGCACGTCCATCCGTGGAGGGAGTGGTGGGTACCCTTGTCGTTCCGCGGCCCCTGCTTTTCTGGTCGCCTGGCCCGTGCGCCTCAGACGTTCAATGATATTCGGCAGTTGACGTAGCTTTCAACACCATTTCCTACGAGCCTCGACGATACTCATCTTTCTCTCTGTCACAATATCTGCGAAAATGCCCTCCGATTTATCCACATACCTAGCAAAACGCTACTTGGTAGCAGACCCCAAACCAACGAAAAAGCGCAAGCGCAAGGCCGCGACCGAGAACCAGGGCCTGATCATCGCGGACGACGACGACAACTGGGGCAAAAGTACACAGAACGACGACGACGAAGATACACCAATACTCGTATCCGGCGCAAAGTCTGCCGAGTTCCGCCGCACAAAGAAATCAAATTGGAAGTCGGTCGGGGGATCTTCAAAACCCGACGACGACACCGCCGCCGCAGACGCGATCCTCGCCTCAGCAGCCGCAGAAACCGCCGCTGCCCTGCAAGCAGACGATGAAATGCCTGTGATTGAAGGCGGCGATAACGATGGGAACGTTGTCAAGATGAGCGATGGCACGCACGCAGGCCTGCAAAGCGCTGCATCGGTCGCAGCACAGTTGAAGCGACGACAACAGGCGGAAGAGGCCGAGTTCGCGAAGCTAAGAAAGTCCGGGAAGGAACAGGAGACCGTATACCGCGATGCGACGGGCCGACGTGTGGACGTGTCAATGAAACGTGCCGAGGCGCGCAGGCTGGCTGCGGAAGCGGAAGAGAAGGAGAAGCAAGCAAAGCTTGCGCCCAAGGGTGAGGTCCAGCTGGAAGAGGCACGGAAGCGGAGAGAGGCGCTCGAGGATGCAAAGCTCATGAATTTTGCACGAACGGCGGACGATGAGGAGATGAACAGGGAACTGAAAGAGAAGGAGAGGTGGAATGATCCCATGGCCCAATTCATGGCCGAGAAGACAACGGAAGGCGCCAAGGGAAAGAAGGGCAAGAAGAGGCCGATATATACGGGTGCTGCACAGCCGAATCGATATGGAATCCGCCCAGGCTATAGATGGGACGGCGTGGACCGCAGCAACGGTTTTGAAGGGGAGAGATTCAAAGCCTTAAACCGCAAGGAGCGGAACAAGGGCTTGACTTACGAGTGGCAGATGGACGAATAATGCAGATGATATCGTTTAATAATATGCTGAGCGATACTAGGCCACTGTTTGAGTGCATAAAAACCAAAGCGGCTTCGTTGGTTCAACAATCTAGCAGTCGCAGCGTTGCACCGTGCAGTTCAACTGTCAGGTTAGGAAAGCAACACGTCTTACTCCTTAGAAACATTGCAAACAAATGCAATTGTCTATGGGGTGAGATGTAGGTACCTATCAGAGAAATTTTCAAAGACTGGGGATGAACGCGTGTAAGTAGCAAGCAGGAACAAATTGGAGACAGCAGGTCTCGATGTTCATTGAAGCCAAGGGGCAGTATGTATGTCTATGAGAAAGTAATCCAGGTTTGTGCAGCCTACGGGACTATCCCCATCCCCCAGCATCGCGTTTGTGACTCTTCAACGAGCATCATTCGGAAAAACCAAACGAGACTGGAATATCAGCAATGACCGGTCTGTTCTGTCCGTTCAATGTTGAGACCGAACCATAGAGCAAGAGATGGCGACATCTGCCGTCAAGGTTGATGGGTAAGAAGGCCATATTTTGTCGAATCACATTATTGAAGTTCACGGCGCCGTACTGACTGTGAGGATTTGCCCAGAAAAGGCTTGCGTGAACCACGCTCATGAGTCGCCCAAACGCCCTAAGACGAGTTTAGGGGTAGCTAAACTTGATGTGAATGCATCTACTCCTCATTCCTTCAGACGGAATCGGCGGGGTCAACGACCTGGCCAGCAGATACAAACATTCAAGCCTTGCGACGCAGTACCTTGTCTGGTCCATAGGCACAGTTCTCTCTGACAAGCTTGATCCACTCCTTTCGGTCCATTTGGCCTGGGCCGTCTCCGATACGCCCGGCGAACTTCCGCATGAGATTGCCAATGGTAATTCCGTTCGGGGGATCAGGCAAAGCGGCAATGATCTCCGCGGGCTCGATGGGACCGGCGCCAGGAGATCCGGCACGTGGAGATCCTTCGGGAATAGGTGAGCCAGGTTTCGAGCCTGCAATGTAATGTAAGTAAGTTGTCTTGGGGAAAGATGTGTCAAAACTTACCAGGAGCAGCGGGAACGGGACTGCCAGCCCTGGATCCCACAGGTGTGCCTCTGGCTCCACTGCCGACGAGCTTGATCTTCTTCTTTCTCGGTTGACCGTCTGACATTTCTCCCGCTGTCGCTTCGCCGTCACTCATCACACCCTTGCCCAGGTTGCTCTTCTGGCTACCGGGGACCGGAGTTGAAGACCGGCTCTGCTGGACTGATGCAGCAGCGTGCTTCTTCATCTTCTTGCGGGTAGACTCATTCCCACTGGATTCCGACAAGTTGGGAGAGCCTGGGCGCTTCAATGACTTACCCTTCTTAAGGGCATCCGTGTGCTTCTGACGGCCGGAAGGGGTGGTGTCGCCCTTGGAGGACGCAACAGCCGCGTTCTTATCCTTTGAGTCTCCCTTCTCGTCTCCTTTCTCCTTGTCCTTGTTTTCGTCGTCTTTCTTCTCCTCATCGGAGTCATCTTCGCTCTAGGAATATCGTCAGTTATGCACAAAATTGAAGATGAGGGTCAAACTCACAGAGGAAGATTCGAAGGGATCATAGCCGCTGGAGTCGGACTGGTAGATTGTCTCCTTTTCTCTCTTAATGAGAGCCTTGGTGGTCCGTTTACCCTCCTTGCGACGCTCTTCTTCCGCTTTTCTCTCTTCATCCAATTCCTTCTGAACTCTCTGCTCGTCAGCGTCACCGAACAGGTTGGCGCCAAGTTGATCGCGGCGGATACGTTCATTAGCATCCTTGAAGTCCTCATCGTTGTCTGGCTCCATTCCTGGGGCCTCATCGTCGTCCTGGAATTCATCTCCTTCCATGTCAATCTGGTCATGGTCCATCTTTTCTTCTCGTGAGGCGGCCCTGAAAGTGTTGCTCTCCGTTTTGATTCTGGCGGGGCCGTAGAGGGCATGCCTGGTTGCCTCCCACTCATCTTGCTCGCTCTTCTTTTGCTTGTCCCGCATGTACCATCGGCCAATGTCGGTCTTCTTACTCATGAGCGCCTCCGCTTCCTCCAGCCTCATCGTGTTGAAATGCGGCTTGGACGTAAATTTGTACCATTTCTCCAATGGGATAGCCGCAAACTTTCCATCTCTGGTAGCGACAAAAGCAACGGTTGTCTCAGACAATGGGGCGACGTAGGATCCAACCCACACGTTCTTGCCGTCAGCGTCTTCAAGATGCCAGGGAAGAGCTTCCTCGTATCTCAGCTCCTGTTGCTTCTTCTCCTTCTCAGACCGGGGTTGTCGATGGAACTGCACGTCCTCTTCCTTCTTCTTCGGCTTTGGCTTTTTGTCGGCGTTGGGATCTTTGAGACTCGGGGCACTCTTGGCCAGCTCAACGGCACGAACCGCTTCGCGTTCAGCCTTCATCTGGGCCAATCTTTCGGCCTCTTTCTCATCTACCGGTTGTGCTTCGGGGGCTTCCTGCTTGACTTCGCGACCCGGGGGCGGTTGGCGGGGATCTCGTCGCTGGAGAGTGACAGGTCTAGTGAACTCATCCTGATTCGTCGGATCAATGCCTCTCTGCTCAAGGTCGGCCTTAGAGGAGGAAAGCTTCATGATGTGATGCCGAACGCCATCCTTCAATGCCTTCTTTGTTGTCACGACCTTGAACTCCCTCACGTTGGTAGGCGGAGGATCGAGCCAGCCGCCATTTGCCGCTCTCCTGGCTTTGATATCATCTACAGTTTCGGGGCGCTGGAGGCCATGATGACCAGACGCGCCAGGAGATGGTCGGGCGGCTGCTGCGGTCTGGAGGGAATTCGGTGCGGGTCGTGCAGCAGCTGGACGCGGTTGCCCAGGGCGCTTTCGGGCAACCAGAGGATCTCCACGAGGTCGTCGCTTGATCGGGGCAGGGCGAAGTTGGCCGCTGGGATTCTGGCCATTCGGCATACCAGGCGGAGGCGCGCTCATCTTGTGGGCCGGAGCTTACAGCTTAAAAGCTGTTTAATCGGCGATCTCGCGGAAGCAGGTTCGATCGCGACGGCAATACTGGTGTCGCAGTGTTATCCTTGCTACCGTATTTCCGAGGCAATGGTCGTTAGTAGATGCTGAAGATGCCTAAAAGGCGTGACAGAGCCAGCGGCTTCGTAGGCGGCGCAAACTGTGATTGTCTGCGCAATCGCGTGACAACGCTGTCGAAGTCGATATACACGAAATACGTTGTACAATCAATCGACGTAGTCTCAAACAGCTACCAATCTGATGAAGAGTAGGTATCGCGAAGAGGAAACGATGGGTTCGATGTCAAAGAGCGCGGCAGCAGCGAGGAAGCGGTTGCGGGAAGAAGGTTATTGGAAGGCGCGCCTACCTCAGGAATTAGGCGTACTGCGCAGGCAGCTCTGGTCCGGGAGCTTGCAGAAAAGCTGGGCAGCGCACTGTTGCTGGTACGGGAGCTATGTACCGAGCCGGCAGTTTCTGGTGTGGAGTACTTTGATGGTCGCTGATTCCAAGGAGACAGTACTTCTTGGCGCCTGGCTCACAGTGCCTGAGAACCCACCAGCCACAGCCGCATTTGGAAGGGACTGGCCTCAGCAGGACGTCATATCGAGGTGCCCCAGAAGAACTGCACGATATATTTGGTGGATACGACGCGAAGTTCGTCCCAGCAGGTGCACTGCAACTTAGGTATCAAATGCGCCCGGTTATTCATAACCATGAAATCAAAACCGACATGTCAGTCTCGTTGAACAGTGATCTTTGTCCACTTTGGAACTCAGTTTGCAGTATGGAATCCTCCCTGCAATCGCCGCCATACCTTGCTTCTTCTCTGCTGCCTTTGTATTAACCATGTAAATCAAGCTCAATCATCGGACACGTTTTGAACATACGACATTTTCACTTCGTAGGTTCAAACACACAATTCAAAATTTCAATACCTCAGTGACTATCAAGTTGCATTCTTCCTGAATCCTTTTCCCCAATAACTTCCCTCCTGCTGAAGAGGTTCATAAGCTTCGCACAATACACAATACATGGTTGCTAAAAAGAAGCAGCTTAGCACAGTGTCCCTTGCGTCTGTACTGTAGCCCCTCCTCAAGGGAGGTACCTTCCCCACGTTAGACTTCCACTTCACTCCGGATTTACACCACATCAGTGAGGTGATCAGCAACCGGAAACTGGTTTCTGGTTTGGCAGTTCGATCGTCTCCCTCATCCGTTCTGAAAGCAATATCAAACTACACCGCCTGTGCTCGGCCATGTCCTCCAGACGCTCTTGATCAGGTGAACTCTTAATGTTACCATGCAATGGCAGAAATCTGAAGCTCACTCAGACCCCACAGCAAGTTTACCATCGCCAAGCTCTGGCAACTTCAACTACGTCGCATGAGATCAGCTACACGAACCAAGACTCATCATGCAGAGTAGTGAAGGCAGGCCTGGATACGGCCAGCCCGCCGGTCCAAATGGTCTCGAGGACCGCCTGCGGAATCTGATTCTCACCAATGCGCCGTCTGGGACCGGTCAAGCTCAAGCTTCCGAGAGACCGCGAACGAGCGCGCCTCTCCCTGGCGCGGCTTCCACGCCAATCGCGGCCACCGATATCGATGGAAAGCTCCCGGGCTCTCCAAAGATGCCCCGGAAGCGTCCAAATCAAGCTCAAAGACGTCAAATGAATGCGCAGCTGTCCATCCCCATCGACCCCAGACCTTCGCCGCCAACCAACTATGGACGGCCCTTTGCTGGATCTCCGAACCATTCTTCTTATCAAACAGGATTTCATCAACATCATGGAGGCAGATCTCATCACGGGCCGCTTTACCATGGCCAGGGACAAACGCAAGGCCAGTACGGTGGCACGCAACCTCACACCCCCAGGCAGAACGGACCTCTTCACCCTGGCAATCTCGATACGTCCCGGCACCATAACGACCAGCACCATTTCGCGCGCCAGGACAACGGATCTCCTAGATATCCTCGCAATCCTCACGGCCAACTCTACAGCCCCCGCGGCTCGCACTACCAGGCTCGTCCAGAAGAGTTGGAGAATCAGTCTGCTTATCTCGAAGGGCTGTGCGGCACCCTCGTTGCTGGTGCAGAGATTGAGCGCGACGACATCGCCGAGAAGGAAACATTCCGCCAGAAGATTGAGCAGGTTTGCCGAGTCGCCATTGCAGAGTACGAACAGAAGGAAAGCGGCCGTCAGAACTTCCCTCCTCAATCTGTGGAGCTGAAGTGTTTTGGTAGTCTGTCTTCGGGCTTCGCTACAAAAGCGTCCGACATGGACCTTGGTCTTGTCTCGCCACTTTCGCAGCCTCAGCCTGACGCTGCGGGTTCTCCAATTCCGAGACTTATCGAGAAGGCATTCTTAGAGCTTGGCCTCGGCGCTCGTCTCCTCACCCGCACTAGAGTGCCCATCATCAAGCTCTGCGAGAAGCCGCCTGAGAGATTGCGACTGGATCTTTTGGAAGAGCGGGAGAAGTGGGAAAAGGGCATTGACGATGCCGACCATGGTGATGGAGCCGAGGGAGCCGATGAAGATGAGCAAGCTGATGGCGAACCTACTCGTGTCAAAGACAATACTGAAGACGCCGCGGACGACCCAGCTGCCTCAAATTCAGATGGCCCTTCGCCTTTTTTGCCCGGCTCCAAAGAGTCGAAGACGCTGAACCTTCGTCAGTCCACCAATATGTCTCTCCCCGCCTACTATAATATGGCAAAGCGGCAGTTGAGACGGATGGGAGGCCGCGATGTCACTGTGTCAAATTGCCGCGAGCTGGGAAAGGACGACTACGTACTACTAACGACCTTATGCGAGGCCTTCTTCTCTGGTCTTCGTAATGATGAGCTGAAGAGCAGACTGTCAAAGTATCACTCTTTATTTTTCCAGCCGCTCCTCAACTACCGCTCATTAGCCGGTGTGTACGCACAGATCGAAGGCGAAAAACTTGTTATGCTTTGCGAGGAGAACACCGCCGTAACAGGCGGAGATGACTCAGACGACACCACTCGAACCCTGATCGCGTCCTGGAAGACGCTCCAAAACGATACACACTTCGGCAATGAGCCGCTTACGTACAGCAAAGTGGTGCAGCTGCTGCTTGAGAAGCTTAAGAAGCTCCCAACCGTTCAGCTGCTCACTCTTGAACAGACCCAATATGAGGCTGCCACTGCGTACCACACCAGAGCTCAAAGGATCGTCGCGCAGCTTCGGCCCCGCGATCCCGAGAATTTGTCAGACGCCCAGAAGCTCATCATCGACAAGTACACGGCCGGTATCTGGGCTCACAGCATCCGCACGCAAGTGAGAGAATTCATCGATAAGTCTCCTGAATATCCGAGTATTCTAGCCGTCACACGCCGCCACAAGAGTCTTCAACTCGCTTCGGAGCTCGAGAAGGCCCTTGAGCACAGCTTGTACGAGCCAAGCAGCGAGAATGACATCAAGGAATACATCTCCATCCTCCGCGGCCCCATGCGGAAGAGCAACGCAGAAGATCCTCACTACGACTACGTTATCCCAGTCACGAAGCAAAATATTGAGACCATCAAACGCATGCGCGAGATCAAGGACCCTGCAAAGATGTCTGTCAACCAACCTCGCGACCCCTATCGCGACAAGCTCGAGTTCCCCAAGTCTGGCGTCGGCGTGCAATGTGACATCAACTTCTCGGCCCACCTCGCTCTCCACAACACCCTTCTGTTGCGCTGCTACTCCCACACAGATCCTCGCGTCCGTCCTCTCGTCCTCTTCATCAAACACTGGGCCAAGGTCCGCGGCATCAACACACCCTACCGTGGCACCCTCAGCAGCTACGGCTATGTCCTGATGATGCTCCACTATCTCGTCAACGTCGTCCAGCCCTTCGTCTGCCCGAACCTACAACAGCTCGGCCCGCCGCCCCCTCCCGAAGGCATGTCCCCCACCGCCCTTGACGACACAATCATGTGCCGTGGTCGCTTTGTTGGTTTCTGGCGCGACGAGACCGAGATCCGTCGCCTGGCGCAGTCGAATGCGCTCAACGGCAACCGCGACTCCATAGGCCACCTCCTGCGCGGCTTCTTTGAATACTACGCCCAGAACGGCTCCATGAGCACGTACCCCGGCCGAGGCTACGACTGGGGCCGCGATGTCCTTAGCATCCGCACACCAGGGGGTCTCCTCTCCAAGTCCGAGAAGGGCTGGACGGGCGCCAAGACGGTCATCGAGTACCGCCCCAACGCCGTCAACTCACCCAGCACGGAGGCCCCTTCTCCCGCCGTGCAATTTGCCCTCAAGTCCCCCGCAGACCCGCCTACGCCGATGACGACGACCACCACCACCGACGCGACGCAAGAAGCCGCCTCGCCCACCGTCGGCAGCATTGCCTCCCACAAGAACGGCGAAGTGAAGGAGGTCCGGCACCGGTACCTCTTCGCCATCGAAGACCCCTTCGAGCTAGACCACAACGTCGCCCGCACCGTCACGCACAACGGCATCGTTTCCATCCGTGACGAGTTCCGACGCGCCTGGCGTATCATCAAAGCGGCTGGCACTGGCAACTTTGGCGAAGACTTACTGCAGGATGTAGCCACAGTCAAGGAGGAGGGTGAGAAGGGGACGTATCTGCAATTGCTGGATGAGATCCACGGATGGGAGTTGTTTGAGTAAACCCGAGTAGAGGAGTTTCGGGGGAAGGGTTCTCATGATTTTAGAAAACGGAAAAGTCAAAAAGGGTTGTGTCTGTATTCGAGGAGGATTGTGTCATTGTACTCTGACGTGTTTGTGTTGGTGAGTAGAGAATGGCGGGTGGACCAAACGGACGGGTCGCAAGGCCTTGTGAATGGGTTTATGTCACGACTTGCAGAACGAGGAAACGCTGTTCAAGAAAAACTGAGGATGGAATTGTATTACTATTCTGGCTGTAATTACCGAGATCAAGACAGAAAATGGACCAGATGATGGCGACACTGGGGTCACCATCTGTCAGGCCTGTGCATTTCAACGCATGTCACTTGGGAGGAGTATGTCCGAAGGTTTCTCTTACCCCTCGCCCATCCATCCCGGAGGTGGTGAGTGCCAAAAGGCAAACTGAGCGAGGCGTCTTCTTTTAATCGAGTCAATCTACCAACGCTCCGTTAAGGACTTCTTCTGGGATGAAGATAGCCCTTGCTGTCCAGAAGACAGCATCGTTGGGGTGAAATAGAGAAAAAGAAAGGAAAGTTGCACAGACACACACCATCAAGGTAGCGGTCGAATGAGGTATCAAGATCATCATTCGTGTTTAATACTGACCATGTGAAAAGTTGTGGCAGACCTTTCCAGGTTACCGCTCGTGCCGCCATTCTGGCTTTTCCACTATGCCGTGCCGCCGCCCGAAACGCCGCGCTAGAATGCCATCACCCCGATGTATGCCACACAGAGCTAAACTCGAAGGAAGTCATAACCCAGAGTCTAGGTCTCATAAGAGAGAGCAAGAAAACAAGTCGTGCTAAGCGATCTGCAAAACAAACAAATTCTGCCTCACGCTCCTTGTCCAGGGCTTAGTCCAAGATGTGCTGGTACAAGGGGGAAATCGACTCGCCATAGTGGTTGCGGCGGATGGCCTCAGCGAGAAGGAAGGAAAGGTCCAGGACAATAAGCTTGGGGGTGCGCTTTGCCTGGTCCTCGGGGATCGGGAAGCTGTTGGTCACAAGAATGGTGTCGATGCACTCGCATTTCTGCATCTGCTCGAGACAGTCACCGCCGAAGACACCGTGAGTAGCCATGCAGTACACCTTCTTGGCGCGACCCTTCTTGACCACAGTCTCAGCAGCAGCAATCCAGGAACCGGGCTTGTCGATCATGTCGTCCACAATGAAAACGGTTCTGTTCTTAACGTCACCGACCAAAGTGATCATGTGCTCGACCTTGGGGTCCTTCAGGACTTCGTCCTCTTCATCCGACTCGGGAACTGCGTCGCCAGAGCCGCCCAGCGCATGGGGCTGAGGAGCGAAGAAGGATGATGCCTGAGACATCGTCATCGGGTCATCGTCGCGGACACTTCCGCCCGCGGTCGATGTGGCCGGCGATGGATAGTCGTCGTCCACAATGTGACCTTGGACCAGTCGACCATGTGTAACCTCATGGGCGCGACGGTCGTCGTACTCTGTGTCGCCCTCCTCCTCGCTCTCGGCAGGTCCATCGCTGGACTTGCTCTGAGCGGGAGTTGGGGTAGTAGGCCGCTCATCCATCGTACGAGGATGGGAACGGGGGGGGTCAGTGTGCTGGGGCGAACCCTGTGCGTTGGTTCTGATCCGTCCAGCGCGGCCGTTGGGAGGGGGAGTAGAAGGCCTGGGAGCCGGGGCTGCCGGGCTGCTCTCTAGAACAGGTTCGCGAACCAGGTTATCCAGATGATGCATAATCATGCTCGAGGTCATGTTGACGCCACGCTTCTTCTCGGTAGTCACCATACCGAAGTTGAGCTTCAGCGCGTCCGCAAGCGATGTCACACGCTTGGTACCGCCGGCATTCTTGGACACAACAATAGCCTCCTTCCAATTGGGAACATTGTGACGAATCCACCTCGCGATCAATGGCTCAGCATGGAGGTTGTCGACCGGGCACTTGAAGAAGCCCTGCATCTGGGAGGCGTGAAGATCCACGGTGATGACGTGCTTAACGCCAGCAACGCCAAGGAGGTTCGCAAGCATCCTCGCGGTAATCGCGCCGCGATGGGACTTCTTCTTGGACTGACGACTGTAAGGGAAGTACGGCAGGACAGCTGAGACATACCACGTTAGCGACGCGATGGCGACGAATTGACTAGTTGAAAGCTTACCGGTGATCTTGTTCGCTGAACCACCCTTGCAGGCCGAGATCATGATCAACAGCTCCATGATGGTGTCATTGACATTGGCGCTGCCGGACTGGACGACGAAGACATCCTTCTCTCGGACGCTGGTCAAGATTCGCACGCTCGTCTCGCCCTTTTTTGACGGGTCAGCCTCAACAGGGAATCCAAACAAGTTTGGAATTGATCCAATCAAGGCAGTAGCACAAGAGAAGCCACCGGCAAAGGCGACTCCTCTTCGGCCCCCCGCCGTTGGTGTCGACGGCAGCAAATTTTGTCTTCGGGAGGAGGGACCAAAGAATCAAAAGATCGCACTTCAGCTTACATTGGAAAATTGAGTAAGCTCCGCCTCGGCAGGAGCCATGCCCAAGTTCTCACATATTTGATTAGTGAGGGCTGGGCATGAAGAGCCCGCGAAGATGAGAGTGCCGCGCATTTTGGAAAAAGAATGCGAAGGTCGAAAGGATTGGGTTCGCGCAGTGGGGAGCTTTTATTGTAGGCGAAAGGAAAAATTGAGTTGGGCCAGGGGGTATAGAGGAGCCGCTAGGTACAGTGCGCTGATGGGTAAGGTATCATCGGAATGAAGTCATATTCAGCACTGTATTTATCCGACCCGAAGTGGCCCCGCTCCTGTGGATTTCTCGGCTGCACCGTGCTCGGCACTGGGACCCCGCGATGAACTTTAGTGCTACCTTTGGCAGGTCCTACTGATATCAAGCTCTGCAGTTGCGAGTCGCCTAGAGTACCTACCTACCTTGATGTAAGTAAGGTAGGTAAGGAACCTAAAGCTTACCTACCTTAAGTGGACGTCCCTTTTCTTTCACCGACAAGGGGTTTGGACAATTGGTGTCTTAAGACACTTTGCCAACTAGTCAAGACAAGCAATATTGTTTTGGAATCCAGGCCTGTTCTGATTGAAGTTTCACAACTTGATTTGACCTCAATAAGTGCAAGTAACCTCCCCAAGGCGTGAGACGTCCTTCCACTTACACACTAACAGGTGGCTCATTACGTTACCTTATACCATGGGAATTCCTCATCTCATCAGCCACCTCGCTCCATATGGGGTCCTTGCACCCTTAGACGGCGATAGAGTGGTGATCGATGGTCCGGCCTTGGCCTACCACGTTTACCACTTATGCATAAGGAGTAGCACTGGCCTTCCTTCGTATCAGCTGCTTGGCGATACCACAATCGCCTGGTTGGACAAGCTCACAAGCCGCAATATTTCCATGTACCATGTTCTTCTAGACTCCTCATCTAATTCATAACACTTACGCTTCGCAGAGCTGCCATCTACTTTGACGGCTTCCTCCCACCATCCAAGCTTCCCGTCCGGCTGGACAGGATCCTGAGAACTTCAACCCAACTGAAGCTCTTCCACTCATCGTTTCCCAACGCCTGCCCTGCGAAGCAAGTCGCTGCAACACGTCTGGCAAAGCCTCCAATTTTCCCGACCGACGCGCCTCGAAGGGAACAACCACTTACTCCACCTCCACCATTCCTGGTTGCTGCTGTTGTTGACAAGCTCAGCGAAACAGACAAGTACGCGAACGTCGTTCGGCTAGTACCAGGAGAGGCCGATGCGTACTGCGCGGATGACGTACTGAAGAATGGTGGGACGATCATCACTTCCGATTCTGATCTTACCATCCATGACCTGAATGAGGGTTCGGTCGTCTTCTTCAAGGATCTCCATTTTGGATCCGCAGACGGGAAAGATGGTCTTCTGGGATTGAAGTTTTCTCCTCTCCAGGTTGCCGAGAGGTTAAAGCTTCCCGATGGACAGGGCATGAGACGATTCGGATACGAGTTAGCAAAGGCCAGTCGGCCCAAGTTTTCACAGGTTCTTGAGAGCTGTAAGGGGGACGTCTCTGACCCTGAAGGTTTCCGCGAATTCTGCGAACCCTACGAAACGCTAGACACAACAGACTGGAGCACAGTTCCGGTCTTGGGAAGTTTGAAGAACCCCAAACTCGATGCCAGACTGTCGGAACTCGTCCTGCAATGCGTCGGGTATTCTGGAAAGCCCAGCCCGTCTCCACAGGACGGCTCAGCAGGCTGCATGATGTGTCTTCCGCCGCTTCTCGACTGCCCGGCCCGTGCAAGCGCATGGGATAGCAGCGCCTCTATCCGACAGCTAGCATATAGCCTGGTCTGTCTTCTTCAGTCTAAGGCTTCCCCACCGGTCAAAGAGTATAGAAGAGTATACAATGGGACAAATCAGGGGAAGCAAATCATCATCCTTCCTCGAACATCGATCAAAGACTATGCGGACTACCTTCTTGAGACACTCGACCAAGCCCGAAAAGGCTTGGATCAGAAGGAGTCCGTTTGGCAAGCTGTGGCTTTGCAGCAGGTTCTTGTTTGTTCACAAGCAGATGCGAAAGAAGAAGCATGCGTCGGAGCCATCAAGCAAGCTCTGTCTGTGCAAGAGGGCTCTGGCCTCGCTCCATGGGACCTGGTTCACCTGTCAGCGCAGGTGCAAGCTACGCTGTACTCCCTTCGTATTCTTTCCCAGGTTCTCGGCCTTCTGCACGTCATCAAGGCTGATCGTGTGCCCGGGGGGCTGGACCGTCTTCGCCAGCTCTTGGCGACACTGCCTCCACTCACAGAGTGGCCGGGCGTTGAGGGAATGCAGGCGCTCATTACTAGCTTGCGTGGAAATGGTGGGTTGACAAGGCTGGCAGAAGCGCTTGAAACTCCAGAAAGCGACTTCCTTCCATCAAAAGAAGCCAAAAGCAGGAAGAAGAAAAGGAAGAAGACAGCAGAGGCCGAGCCGCAGGCAAGGCCCGAGAAGAAGACCTCTTCCAATCCGTTTGACATTTTAGGAATGGAGTAGAATGAACTCATGTTTGACAAGTTCAGCCGTGGTCGCAACGTTGTCCTTCTTGTCGGCCCAGAGTAGCCCTCACAATTAATATCGTTCTGGCTCATCGTCACTCAATAACGTTGTCTAGCACCAAGTGAACTAAGTAAGTAAAGAGGAGTCCGGTATTCATAACTTGAGCGTGGCACTCACAAACTCTGAATGATCAAATTGAATCATTGATACCTGTTTCTACGTGCAGAGAGATAGCCATGTTCAGCCCCACACATCTGTAAAACACAACCTTTACAATTCTTTTGGGAACATGTACTTGCATGTTTTACCTAGCCAATACCATAGGATTCTATCACAATATGAAATTTGGTGCCACAGGATCTCCTGCAATGGGATCGAGTGTTTCTCGGAACCGACGTCATTCCAGCCGGATTTGAACCGCGTACATCAATTGCAATGGTCAACTAAATTAGCAACCATCGCGAAGGTCTCAGAGAACCAGAAGCCAATGACCTTATAGAATTGCATGCTTTTTAATAGCTTCGGAAGTCTATGTTTGCTACTAGAGCGTCCTCTCGAGGT
Source organism: Colletotrichum neosansevieriae (assembly GCA_036785495.1). Taxonomy (NCBI): domain Eukaryota; kingdom Fungi; phylum Ascomycota; class Sordariomycetes; order Glomerellales; family Glomerellaceae; genus Colletotrichum; species Colletotrichum neosansevieriae. Next base: position 107,706 of record JAVHLV010000072.1, on the reverse strand, counting down.
GATGACTGGAAAAATGAGTCATGACGACTTGGCGCAAAGTGTTGCCAACGTACTTTCTTCTCACCAGCACGCAAGACGCAGCCTCAAAGATCATGAAATGACTCCATGTACTCAAATTCACTCTCGATGTCGCTGCAATAGATGAATGCAAAAGCATCGCTTCTAGCAACTGCGTCGCAAACAGTGGTCAGCCTGCAAACATGCAGAGCAAAATGTCATCTTTTGTGTCGTTCGCTGGCCATGCGTCCTGTACCCAAGTATGACACTGTTTCTGAGCATCTGATTTTTCCTTTCATTTCCGCTTTGGCGGACAAGACATATGTCAGCCTGGAAGGCATCTCTTCTGCCATTCCTGTACCACGGATTCAAGAGCCCAGTGTACGAAGAAGGGTCCAGTCCGTCCGACCTGACATGGATGGAGCAGACAATTAGTGGAAACAATTTCCACGTACATGTCGATAAAAATGGCCTGGGTCTGAAGCGCAGTCTCTCAGAGGTTTTCCACCGGCAGAAGAGAAGTTGTTGTGAGAGTGATTCGAAGCGCCAGCTTGTCAATCGGCTTGACTTCGCTCTTTTGGGCACTTAAATGACGACAATATCGGCAACTAGAACTTGGATCTCAGATCTCAGTCTCAACTTCATCTGTCGAATTAATTCACACCAGCTATCAGGTCGTGTAGCCAAGCTTCCACCGCAGGCAACGTCCTAAATTACCTGCCCTTTGATGATCTCTTTACCCGAGCATCTGGCCCAAAGCCAAGAGCAGATATTCGACGACGAACACGTCATAGGCTCGTTTGTACCTATGTAACAAACTGACCATAATGGGTTGGGGGGCCAACTATTGAATTGACCTCACGCGGCGGGTTATGTAGGTTTTTTCTAGTGCCTTTTGCCACCCACATTGACCTCACGCGGCGGGTTATGTAGGTTTCTAGAGTCTAACTACGCCCACTACGTAAATACTACAGCATCAGTAATTTGGATTTCCAAGCCTCCGCCATCCTAGGACCAGGCAATTCCATAGTCGCAAGGAACCAACTTCTCTGCCTGCCCCAGGATATCCCATGTAAAGGACCGTCGCGTAACCTTGCATCTTCGAAACATCTGTTTCCCTGATTGCGTCATGTAGCCTGGAAAACACTACCCAATTCGTAGTTCATCGCCCGCAATAACTTCCTAGCTGTCCCCAAGTTGACATGGCGAGACCAAGGAATCAATTCTCAGTATTTCAGCAAAGACGGTTCACTGCCAGGTGAGGCCCCCGGCAAGCATACTCCAGCGTGGTTTGAGATACGAGGAGTAGTTGTACATCTTTGACCAGGCCAGAGGAAGACCAGACCGTACGTATCTCGCCGTATATTACTCAAAAGACAATAGACCCAGGAAGTGATGAGCAACAGGTGGCAAGCAACCCTCAATGCCCCACCTCCAACGTTGAAACGATACAAAAGACGTGTCTGTATAATGTGCCGCCGATCTTGATGCGTAGTTCGAGAAAATAAAAAAGACCACCTACCTTTCGTAAAACATACGTATTGGCGATCTCAGCCGCTCAACTGCCGCCGAACTTCAATATATAGTCCAAAATGTAACGCTGCGACAGATTACCAGTCCTTATGTACGCATCTTTCTGCGGCGAGGCAAGTCGTTGGTATTGTTCTCACGTCGGGACGACAATGACCTGCGCGAAAAGCCTCGGAGTAGGGCAGGTGACTGCATCATGAAACCAAGCATCACGCGTAGAGAATGACAGGCCAAGATACTGGCCCAGCCCACGTCGAAAAGCGGCAGTCCCCGAAAACCATTGCTACTTAAGCACACATCGTATATGCCAAATTATCACATATCAAACAGCAGCGACTGTCTTTTCATCATTTGTTTGTGTATTTTTTGAACAGCAATTATCAAGGGACCTGGTCCCCACATAAGTCACTCACCCCGTTTAGCATCAGGTGTGTAAAAGACCGCGTTTCCCCTCCAATCACCCAGTTCCCGTTCCTCCCCTCCTCTCGCCTTCCGTTCATGATCCGTGTCATATATTTGTGCTTGAACAAAACGCCTCAACCTTGATCAATAGGGTCAGCGTTGACATCTTGAGCCTCCGTTGGCGCAGGAAAATGGGGGCTTCGAGTTATGATGGTGGAGCTTGGTTGTGTGTGTGTGTGTGCGCGTGTTGTAGAGAAGAAGAGTGAGAAAGAAAAAGTCACAAAAAGAGTTCGCTCTCGCTTCCTCCGAACCTCCAAAAGGTTCGCATCTTGTGCTTATACCTGCCAAAGCAACTGGACAAGCGTCTGTGGAAATAATCAAAGTGATTCGATTCGTTCGATATCGTGACGCCCTGGCCTTCAACCAAGCTGGCTATTGCTTTCGTAGGTAATGTTTGGTAAGCCCACCAGTGATGGTTCTGGTGAAATTGGCGGTTCTGAAGTATTCTGAGTGGAGTGTAAAGCCTTTAAGGGATTATGGCTATGCCGCTTGACTGGCGGGGCTTCTGCGAGACCAAGCCTCGCTTCCGCGTCCCCGATATCCGCCGCGACCGCCACGACCGGGAGGAGGCATAGAGCTGCTTCCCTCGCCAGAGTACGAGGACTCGCGGCCCTTGCCACCCCTATGGCTGGGACCGGATCCACGCTGACCGCCGCGTCCGCTGGACCTGCGAGGGTTGCTGGTTGATCGTGAAAACGGGAGAGGGATCAACTTGGCCTCAGTCATGCTAGGAAGCTGAACACGGTACACGCTGCCGCTGGAAGACATGTCGTGAGGAATCCAAAGGGCTCGCACCGTCTCGATGTCCGTCAGCCAAAATCGCCTAGGCAAGGGCTTACTTGGAGCTGCAGCCGGATGCCAGGCAGCATCGGGAGTCTTGTGCGGCAATTTGATCTGGGGCAGAGAGCCCATCTCCTGTTCCTCGAAGCACTCCTCGGCCATTGGCTTCGTTGTGGGTGACTTGCCATCGTCGGATGATTGCTGGATTCCTGAGCCAGGCAGGGAGACAGTTGCCGGATTGAAGTGCCCCGAGTGGTCAAGAGCGCTCTTGCTAGCAGGCTCCACGCCAGGGGCCTTCGGCGGCGAGTTGGGCTTCCGGTCTGTAAGAAGGTTGTTGATACGATCTTGCCAATTTTCATGACTTGAACTTTGCCGCTGAGACACATTGCTCTGACATTGTAAAGCTCTGGCAGGGGCAACGGAGCCATCCTTGTAGCCAACAGGGCTCGCCCACGCAAAGGAGCCGCCAGACTTAGCCGGTGCATTTGGCGCAGGCCCAGATGAGGGAGGAAGCTTGACCACGGGATGGGGTCGTGGGAGAGACACATGAGGGCGTCGAATATCCCCATCGTATGCGGGATGGCCCTGCATATCCGGAGGAGGCGGAGACGGTGAGTTGGGTCTGGAAGGCCGAACGGGATGTGAGGTTTCGCTTCTGTTGTCCCTGGGCGGGAAGAATCTAGATGGCCGGGCCTGGGACGCAGCTGGACCGGTGGGCAGAATAGAACCCGCGGCGCCGTCATGGTGAATAACGTGAGCAGGGTCGCGTCGGCCATCTCCTGAGGGGCGCCAAGTGTCCTTGATCGAGGCTTGAGCCTGTTCAATGGTAAGACCGCGCTCACTGAGCTGTCGGTCGCGTTCAAGACGCTGAGATCTCCGCTCATCGAGAACAGTCTTGTCACCATCCAGAACCGAATTGGCCCATTTGTTTCGCATCTCGTTCAGATCACGCGGGGCTCCCAGAGCTGGAGCAGGACGAGCTGGGCTTACAGCTGGAAGCTGATTCTGAGATCTCTGAGTTGCAGGAGGTGCAATAGGAGCAGGACCCTTCTTGATCTGCGCTGCAGGAAGCTGACCTGCCTCTGCACCTGGAATACGGGCAATATCGGTGTTGAAAGTTCCATTGCCGAGACCGCGGTCATTGTTGGGAGAGCCCCAGACGTTCCTTGTGGCCTGCTGGGCGGGAGATGCCCAGGTGGGAAGACGCTCTTGCTGGGGTACTTGTGAGTCCCAAGGGCTGGCCTGTCTTGGATCTTGTCCACTGAGTCGTCGGTGTTCGGGGTCTCCAGTCGTCGGTCTTTCGCCGAAGGGTTTCTCAGCAACGTTAGTAACGGTCGTGGGTACAGTCGAAGGACCAGAGCTTGTCGCAGACTCAATAGACTGTGACACAGTGTCTGAGCCGGCTGAACCGTCCCGCTGTTGGGTTTGCGGCTGGGAAGCGGCGTTCACGTCCTCGGTAGGTTCCTTCTTAGCACTTTTGCGCTCCGGAGGAGGGCCCATAGCATCCAGCTTCGCCTTAATACGCTCCCGCCTTGCAGCCTCTTCTCGAGCCTCCTCTTCCTTTCTTCGATTCATTGCCAGTTCCCGCTTCTCCCGCATGATTTTCTTCTGTAGCTCGATATCTTCCTCCAAACGAGCCATTGGGGGCGGCTGAACAGGGCGTCCATCGGGGAGACCAGCAGGGTGAAGGTTGGCATAGTTGGTTCCTGGCGACGCTCGAGGCTGCCACTGCTGGTTGGAATGCATCCGAGGGCCGTGTTGGAGGCCTGATGGAGAGAAATTCCTGGGCGACACTGGACTATCGATCGAGCCTGCGATGGAGCCTCTGCGCGCATTGAGCAACTCTTGAGATGGCAAAGGCATCTCGGGTCCCTTTCCTGGTCGTTGCATGTAAGATCCACTGCCGCCACTAACGTTCGATGATCCGCGGCGTCTGCCAAAAGGTCCTTCAGGAATCGTTGATCTGCTAGTCTGAAATGCCGCAGAGGGCTCGGGATGATCGGAGTGAGAAGGGCGTTGGAGCAGCGGGGGCTGTTCTCTTCGCGCATCGGATCGGAACGAGCCTCGGCGATCGTTTACTGGTTCGTACCGGCCTGATTGCGAGTTGAAAAGCTCTCGATTTCCACCTCCTGGTCCCTCTCTCCAGGCGTTTCTGTTGAAGTCATCAGCGGCAATCTCCCTCGCATACGGCGGCGCAGGGTTGTTTCGGCCAGGCTGATCTCTGGCAGCGAATCTGTGTCCTGCAGCAGGGGCCGGCGGCTCCGTAACGACAGGTGGTGCCTTTTCGATCGGAGGTAAAGGAGCCCATGGTGACTTGACCGGGGTTGGGGGAGCAGGCGGCTTCGCAACCAGAGTCGGCTTATCGGCGGATCCACCCTTGAGAATCAGACCCTTGCCAGAAGGAAGCACGCCGGGTTTCATGGACGGAGAGGCAGCGCTGCGAGGAGGTGCGGGCGATTTTGGTCTCTCAATCAATTTGTCCTTGGGCGGCGCCGGTGTGGGTGCTGCAGCGGCAGGTGGAGGGGTCGGTTCGGTAGGCGGCGCAGGGGCTTCGTCGGGGTGAGGCAGCGTAGTCTTGGTGCCGTCGCCCCAGGTAATGGTCTCGGGCGCCCAGTCGTCGTCATCTTCCTCGATATCCGCCCAGTTACCTTGCGCCTGTGCGCTTTCCGGAGCCAGTCGATTTGCCATATGAATGCCATACTTCTTAAGTTCTTCATCCGTCAATTTCTTGGGTTCCGGAGCAGGAGCAGCTGGAGTAACTGTTAGCTTAAAACCTTCCCCCACATGCGCAACATCCTTACGTCGGTTCTTGTTCCATACTGCGTTGCCGTCAGGGCCTGGGGCCTTGGTCCCATTGGTTGCCGAAAGCCGCGGAACATTGCTGGCACCGCTACCCGTCTTTGCGACGAGTCTAGGTCGGGAGGCCGAAAGGGTAGAGGTTCCTGAGGGGGAAGAGCTCAGGATAGACGTCGAGGGGCTCTTCTCGGTGGGTTTGGCGGCTGAGGTACTAGCGCCCTTCGCGGCTAAGAAGGTTTTGTTGACGGATACAGCCTTAAAGGCGGGCTTTTTGACCGTCGAGGACGTTCTTCCATGACCCTTTTCCCCATCTCGGTTTCGCGATGCTTCCGTATCTGATCCTCCGCTCACGCTGACATCTGCTGATTCGACACCGGTGATGTGCTTATTTTCCAGGTCATCGCCGATGGCGGGACTGTCGTTCAGTTTTGCGCGATTGACATCGTCATCGGTAGTCTGCTTGGAGGAGTAATAAGACCCAAGGTTAGCCTTCTGAACCTCAAGGACAAAAGTTGGTGTCGCACACGACCGGGACAGCGAAGACGAAGAACTGGGGTGGGATGTGGGGAGCGTCCGCTTGGGCGCAGCCCAGCATCAGCAGGTGCTTGGGGGGTTTGTGAGGCAACTCACGAGTTTGGAATCAGAGACGGAAGCATCAACGGGGGCAGCGAGGGTGGCTTCCGTGGCCATCATACGTCGTTCTAGGTGGTCGGGAAGGAAGCGAGGTTGGCGATCGCTTTTCCACGGGCCTCGAGTCGGCAGCGGCGGCAGGTTATGTAGTTTTATGCTTTAAGGTTTCAGCTGGGTGACTGGAAATCGCAGCGCAAATACTTTGAGGCTTTGGTGTCGCGGAATAGTCGCGGTCTGCCTTATTCCCCTACCAATAGGACGATAGATCGTCGGTTTGTCGTGGTGAGAGGTTGTGGAAAGGAAGAAAAGGGAGCGCTGGGCTGATGGGGGGAAGGTGTATGCAGCTGCGATGGTTGTGAGGTTGATTTTCTAGAGGAGCTGCAGCTAATCAGGGCTTAGCGTGCGGCAGGGTGCAGTGCTGGGTGCTAGGCTGGGAAGTCAGGTAAAAGGCAGGTACTTTACAGATCACGGTGAGGTCACGCTGGCAATAAGTTATATATCAAAAAGGGCTGAATCACTCACAAAGAGCCATAGTTAATCACCAGTAATATTCTGATATTATTTGAATGAATTTTCTTTGATTAAATTCTTTAAGAAAGTGTAGTCTTTTTTCACTTCTTTCCTACTCTGTTACTATGTATATTACTTACTTACCTAAGTTACTAACTGAAAACTGAGGTGCTAAAAGTCCCGGGCTGGCGAAGAGGGGAGGCAGGTAAGGGAAAATAGTGGATCCACGGGGGTCTGTCCGCCAACGTGGACACACACTGATGGCTGTGTGAGGCTGTGACAGTGTGGCCAGATGACTCACTGTGCAGCACTGCTACTGTGCTTAATGCTCCCCAGCTAAGTCCAGCTTGGACCTGCCCAAGCTGAAGCGACAACAAGAAACCAACGCGGGATTCCCCAACATTGAATACCTCAATAGTCACCCCTGACAGCAAATTCTATATGCATAAATCTGACATAGATGTAAAGTCTGAGCTGTAGCAGCTTTAACATGAGCTGAGGGTGAGGACGGGGTGATCATCCCTGAGTTAACACTCGGCATCGTTCATCCCTCAGGTAAACTTACCACAAGTGCCTCACTACTTCCCCTAGGCTAGTGTCTCTCGGCTTACTAGCTTGCATTGATGCAATACTAATTGCTAGCATTCTTTGTCATCCTAGCCCCCAATCTCCTATATGGTGTTGTTACTGGTCCTATAGGTACCCAGGCTTTGGGGTTGATGTTCGACAGGAGTGTAGCCAGCTTCCCGGCATGATTTTTGGGCTCCCGTCTACAGTACCCAATCCAGAACCATGACCTAAGACTAGTAGGCTAATCTTCTGGTGTGCACAGCCGCGCAAGCCGGCGAGCAACGTTAGTACTTGATGTCGCCTGGATCTGGGACTCAGCCGTATGCCTAGATTTGGGCATCATGCTCCAAACACGATGGTTCTGGTCGCAAATGCAGTGGCATAGCTCCCAAAAAGCGACATAAATTGATCTGGAAGCATGGCTGTAAGGGCTGGTGAAGGCACATCAATGTGACGGGCTTGGCCTGTGTCTATTCGACTATAGGGGTTGCCTGATGTTGATCTCAAATGAAGGTGAGGTCAAAAGGGCCGGGCAGCGCGTGCCGAATGTGGCTGCGTAGGCGGGTGCGCGGCAGAAAGCACTGCGCAGTAGGGCCGGCTGGGCCAAACGCGTGCCGGGCGCGGATCGGCAGTAGTCCCGCATGAACTCCTGACAATCCGGTAAGTACTCGAACTTTTAAAGCCAATCGTAGAAAAAGCTTCTCTACACCTTAATGAATGGATTTTACTCTATGCCCTGAATTCCGTGTAATTTGCCTTGCCAAATGAGGTGATCTTCTGAGAAGAGGTGGCAAGAGCATCAAGTTCAAAGTACCTAGCCGTCCTGTCCATCTTCCCGCCGTTCCCTTACTAGTCTCAGGAGTATTTCAAATTCATACATCGGAATACCACTGATAGCAAAAAAAAAAAAAAAAAGGTTAAGAAACAGGAGCTAGTTATTACAGACAAGTTAGGTAACTAACCAGTCGCTCACTGATGTCGTCGATGCTACTTGAGCTCTAGATCGGCCTTATATGTAGCTGCCGAGACTAATACTTGAATGCAAAAAAAGCACTATTCATCTTCTCTCTCGGCGAACTCGAGATATCGTAGTGAAGGCTTGTAAGAAATTTCCACCCCAAGCTTCCGTAACCGATGCTGCATCACAAGTCCAACCGCACCCTCCTCGTCTTGTCGCCATTTGGCACGGCCCCACTCCGAGAGCGGCTCATGCTCTCCTCGTACTCGGCTCTGGCCGAAGTCGATCATGAAGACCTGGCAATACTCTTTCTCGTTCTCGCTACGCAGGCTCACAATGAAATTCTCGGGACGCACGTCCGCGTTGAGGATGTCGTTATCCCCCAGAACGCGAACAATCTGCACGGCTTGGTCGACAATATCTTGCCAGCTGCTGGGTGGCGGGTGTAGGTCGAGCTTCGAGAGGCTGAAGCCCTGAATATATTGCAGTAGAACGCCTCGGATCTGGAAGTGCTCTTGATATCGGTCATGGGCGCCTTGAGGAGCCGCCGCGTGCAACGCCACAGCTCCCAGAAAGCGCGGTACCAGCTTTCCCTGGAAGTCGCCGAGTTTCGCATAGGCTGCAGTCTCAGAATGGTACATATGGAGACTCTGGGTAGCTAGAAACGCCTCGTTCCGGCCCGCATCCCATTCGTCTTCAGTCTCCTCCCTGAACGATTCGTCGGCGCTGAGCCGTCGTAGGAAACTCTCAATCCCCCCACTCGACACGAATTCGGTGTAACCGGCCTCTGAATTCTGGTCCCATTGTCCGACTCCCTGGTCGTCGCGGAGCTGGCAGGCAAAACGCCAGTCGTAGAGTTTCAAGAAGGCGGTTGGGGCAGTCGTCGGCTCGGCGGAAGCGGCCCACTCGGCAGATCTGTCCAGAATTTCGACTACCATGCTGCAAGAGAGAGTCCAGGGCTGATATAGCTGCTTGATCCTCACCTTCAGGTTGGGTGAGTCGTCCATGCGCTGCTCTGAATTACGGCGTAGGGTGAGCACCTGCCCGATTTTGTAGGGTGCAGGCCGGGTCAAATGTGATTCTGTGGAAGCCGTAGTGGAAGCCATGGTATCCATCCCCCATCACGAAAGTGGAAAGGGAAGACCGGCTTGGGAGGACGGCCGCTTCTTTTGCAGCAGGAATGTGCACGAAGGAAAGAGATCACCTCGGGCCGTGAGCTCACAGCTGAAGTGTGGGTGTCTGGCAGCCGTGCCAAAAGCAGTCGCAGTCTCGGTTGGTAGCTGGTTCCAAATCAAGTACCTAGGGGCGTGGCACGGGTCTGGGATGAACGGAGGGAGGGAGGCATAGATGTTGGCCCTGTGTTGGTTTGTATGTACTTGTATTGAGTCTCTAAACAAATACATACTCCCTTATCTGTCAAGTAATTCAGGTACTTCCTGGCTCAGCACCCGCATGCCGACATTTGTTTTATAGGTTGCAACACTGTGGTGATCCATTGATTGTCGGGTTGATCATTTTGTTGGTATAGAGCATAGTTAAATAAACTCCGAGGATGATGCAGATGGCAATTCTAAACCCAATGGATCTCCATTTTCCCACTCTATCGTTCACTCTCTCTTCTCATCCAATGCATCACGTCTGCAAGTTGGGTGGGGCGACAGCACATTCGTTGTCGTCGTCGGGCATTACACAATACCACTTGGCAAAAGGCACTAGAAGAATGACACTCACGCAAATAATATTTCTCATGAGCTGAAACAAACTCTCGGCCTCGGCACCTGCGTCTGCTCTACTTATCGGTGGCCTAGCCGGCCGACCGACAAATCTAGGGACAGTTCCCGCGCGTTGGGGTCACGTATGAGGGGTCACTGTGCAAAAATGTCGTGCAATCATCAGCCGACAAGAGGGAATTTTGCCGAGGAGTCTCCTCCCAGAGAAATAGCTTATAATCCTTATATACACAGTCCCAATGCCATTACGCAGCCAAAGACTGGACTACAACCGATCCATTTACTGGAATAAGTCGCTTAGTGAGCATTGTTCTTGTGGTGGCCTAAGTCGCATGGTCAGCATTTTCCAGGCCCGTCGTCTGGATTTTTTTTGTTTCGTCCGAACTGGTGAATACAAAAAACAAAAAAAGAAGCTCGACAGCCGAGACTTACGAAGGTGGAAGTAGTAGTTCTGGGCGTAGCCGACGACGAGGAGAAGGCCGATGGCGTGGATGATGGCTGGACAGCATTTAGCTTTCACAATCCCGTATTTCGGTCGCATTACACAGGGTCCAACATACGCTTGGCAGAAGCGTTCTTGCCGTTGAAGTGCTTAGCGGCGTAGCGGCCGAGAATGCCAGTAGCCTTGGCCTCGGGAGCCGGGCCACGGGGGAGCTTCTCGTAGAAGTTGACGACGCGCTGCATACGGACGGCGTTGGGGTCTGCACCCAGGGCCTATCGCAGTGAGAGCATGTTAGCCGGTCTCATCTTCTTGAACCCAGTCCCAAGTTCCTCGTTTCGTTGCGCATTATTGACGTTGTCGTGTGACGCCCTCCAGCTCCGAGGAGCTCCGTTCACTCTCCCCGGCAAGCGCCCGTATCCTGCCGACCGAACCTCCGACTTCGCGGCGTTATCTTCGCATCGCCTCGGCCATCTATCAAAACTATTGAAAATCGCATGAAAATCGCATGAAAATCGTACCTTGGGAGAGGCGACCTAGGTGCATCTCAATTAGCCGACAAAGTTCCGCGTCGCAATCCCGAGCGGGCGGAGAGGGAGGACCCAGCTGCGTACCTTGGGGGGAATCAGGGTCGAGAGACCGCGGCGGGGGACGAAGCTCATGTTGATCGAATTCGAGAGAAAGGTAGCGTCGAAATCCGCTCGGCTGCGGAGGGTACGGTCAATTGAGCGGGGGTCAATTGACGTTGTAACTTCGACGTGAATGGAGGCTGTTCGCTGCAGGGTGGATGATGCGAGTGCTAGGCCGTTTGCCGAAGTGAGGTTTGAAGCGAAAAGCACTCGTTTCTCTTCGGGTCAAGGTTCTTGCGGCTACACCAATCAGCACCCCCCAAAACCCGACCAGGTCCACAGCAGTACCGACTCGAACGTCAACCACCACTGCTACCAACTTTGTGCCCTGGTACCTCATCGACGCTGACGTCGACTTAATTGACAGATCGCAATCGCTTTCGAGGAGAGTCGTCAATCTGGTCGCAATGGCATCCCTCCGAGCTCAGAGTGCGGCTCGCATGCTGCGCAACGCAGCACGCCCTTCCTTTCCGACGACCGCTCGCCGATTCGAGAGCGCCCTCACCACCGGCTCCCAGTCCACGGCCGCTCCTGCCGCCGTTCCCGCCTCTACCGAACAGAACCAGCCCGACTACAGCATCCAGGCTGACAAGGCGACGTCGTGAGACACACCCGAAGGACTGGATTGTGTCTGGGGGAGGGAACAATTGCTAACCCGAGGCGCAGCACCTTCACCCCCGTCCCGAAGAAGATCCAGGACGCCAGCGAAGACGTCCCCTACCTCCAGGCTGCCGTTCTCTCCGGCGCTCCAATGGAGCTCCAGGCCCGAACTGTCCGGTACGAAGCCTTCTGCGATACATGTCCCTGGGATGTGGAGCCGGAGACCTAGAGTAGGCCAACCGCTGACGCAACGAAAACCACAGCATCTACAAGGAGGCCAAGCCCGCGACGCAATCCGGCGACTGGCAGGGCCACCACTGGCGCATGGACTGGGACATTCTTCCCAAGGGTCACCGTTGGGAGAACCCTCTGATGGGCTGGCAATCGTCGGGCGATATGATGCAGGGCACAAAGCTCAACTTCAAGACCAAGGAAGACGCGATCCACTTCGCCGACAAGCAGGGCTACGAGTACTTTGTGCAGGAGCCGCAATCGAGGAGGATCAAGCCTAAGGCCTACGCTAACAACTTCCTCTATTCGCCCAAGAAGCTCAAGCATATCCGCACCAAATAGACGACGACTTCTGTATTCAAGTGTATATAAACCGAGCCCAAGAACGTTCAGACTTCTCTTTTATATTGTCTGTGTGCGAAGCCCGAGGCAAACGCTTCCTCTCAGAGGCGCTGGGAGGTTCAATGTCAGCGGACTTTGCTGGTGCGTGATTGGCCTAGAATGGATCCACAAGCAACGAAGGCGCATCATCCAGGCAGGAGTCCAGCATCAACAGTCGTCACACGACGTTCCTCGTCTTTGGGAGTGGTATCGCTTCAGTCATCGTCATTTCCCGCCTTTATGAATGTGAATCAAAAATGCCTTCAGGCTTCTATTGCGAGTCGGTCTACTGTTTATCCCGATACCGCCATGTCGTAGATATGTATTGATATCATCCAGTCGTCCCGTCGTAACGCCGAAGAACGCGCCGGTCCTTTGCTCACAGTCCAATGTTACTCTGAACGCCATGCTTGCAAAACCCAAATGGACCCCTCAAAAGTGAGCCCCTCCTTCCTCCGAAGCGAAGAAATTCTCCTAAAAAACCTGTTCATTATGACCCTGAGCCTGCATCTGTTCGTAATGGCGTTGCTCCTAGGAAAGAACCATCTGGTCATGGTCGCCCTCTTCACCACTCAGTCCGAGCCCGAGTCTGTCGGGCAAAGCCTTCTTCTCGGCTCTGGCGGCATTTTCAGCCCACTGCCGCATCCTGACAAGACGACGGATCGAGGCTTCTCGACGTGCTGACTCTCGCTGCAAAATGGCCTTGTTGACATCGTCCGCCACGCTTCTTCTCAAATCCGGATGCAAGATCTTCTCCAGCTCGGGCGCGAGATCGTTGTGTGGGAAAATGAGCAAGGCCATCGTCTCCTCTAGGTCTTTGAGGAAACTGGGCTCTGTGGGAGCGCGAGGACCAAGATGATTCGTGGCAAATGTGAGAGCAGGTGTGATATCCCCGCTTCTCGTACAATGCCTGATCAACTCGACGAGCTGAAGGCGCAGTAGGGCGAAGTGTAATGTTGCGTCCCTGTCCAGGATCTGATCCACCTGTTAGTATTTGCGGACGAGGAAACGTGCATATTTAACGAGATATTTGTCAAGGGAAAGCTCATTGAAGAATGGTATTTCTCATCAAAGGGCCCGGAAGCGCTAGTATGAGTGGTGCATGTAAAACTCGGTTTCTAATCATTGCCCAGGAAAAGAGGGGAGACAAAGGTGTAAATGGCTTACCTCGGAGTCGAAGTCGTTCAGAGCTTCGATCGCACCACTGATGTTGCCTTGGTGGATCGCCTTCTGTATCTGCTGGCGAGTCTTGATAGTCTCGTCGACGTGGAACGGACTCAGGTTGGCCTCCTTACAGAACCTGGAGGCCGCACCGGAGTACCCTTCCATCATCAGATAGTCAAGGATCAGGGCGTTGATGTCGCTGGAGGTCAATGTTAGCACGAGCCTCTTGTAGTGGATCCCAAAAAAAAATGTAAATCAGAAAAGTGTCAGGGTAATTTTATATCGGGTTTTCCGCATGTTAATTGCTAGGAGAGATTCCCATTTGATAGTTGATCATCATGTGAGCCGAGGGGGGTGAGGCGCGTCAGACTAGCGCGGGGCTAGTGAAGAATAACAAGAGGAGAAAGGCTTACCTCTTGGGCGACTTGACGTCCTGGACACGCCTCTCGAAGGCATGCTTCATGGGAGTAGCGGTCGACGCAGACGAAGTCTGGATGACATCTTAGCCACAGTCCCGAAAAGAGAGGACTCAGAAGCTTCAACGGACCATGATTCTCTCCAAGGTCTCCCGCACGAGACGAGCAGCAGCTCTATTCCAGACTGCTATCGCTGTTGGGTCGTTGATGTCTGGCAGTCCTGACATGCGATGTCTGTCGCAGGTTGAAAAGGGTGCTGACGCAGCTAGAACATGGAAGAAAATTTGAAGCGAAGCAAGAGAGAGGCCCTAGCATCCGTCACATTTGAAGGGCCGCTTGAGCTTCCGTCCGAGTGTTGTTTGGGGAGCTAGAAAGAAGCTGTGAAGAGGAAGCAAAAAGGATTGGTGGATGTTGAAGAAGGAGAAAACGTTAGAGCAAAGAGAAAGAGGCTGGAGCGGAGCTTTATTCGGTTCCAGAGTTTGCGGCTGCAGCCCTCCAATGGCAGGATCAGTCGGTGTAGAGAAGTGGGGCACTGAGGTTACGTAAGGCGGGCACATTGACAGCTGCTGAAAGCGGGCTGGAAGGGCAACGAGGACAGGGCAAAAAGGACAGGGCGAGCTCCACTGGCTGGCACAAGACAGGCAGGTACGAAGCTACAAGGCGCCCAAACCAAACAGAACCTTAGCGGATGGTACCTACCTTCTGTATCTAAGCGAAAGGCGCTGGGAGGCTGCGAGCGTCTAGAACCGGTGTAAGGCGATCCCGTCAGTTAGAGTAAAGAGGCACACGAGCACCGCCTTTCCAGCCTGTGTCGAACTCTTCTTTCTTTTCTTTCACCTTCCTTCAGCATTGTTTGGCATAGGTACTCGACAACATCAACCGTCAAGAGTCGTCGCGGTCTGTACCCGAGCAGCACTGAGCAGCACTTGCCGTCAAAGAGCTCCACCACACTCGATCCCCTCGGGCAGCGCTTATCTCTGCCCTGGAGACTAGACCCTTGAACTTTTGCCTCGCGCTCATTCTTTCTTTCACGGTGATATCCCGCTTCCTTCACTCAACTGTGAGGAAGTAGATCTCAGAGGCCTTCCTAATCCTGCAGCACATATCTCCTCTTTGCTTACCGAGCTGCAGGAACTCGAGGTCCAAGCTGCAACTATCCGGCATAATCTGGCCCCTCGACGTCGGCGAGCTCCGAAATGGCTAACGAGATAAACGGCACCGAATCTCATGTGACGGTCCAGCGGCGAGCTCACTACTCACCACCATGGGCAGATGTCAGCATTATCGGCATTGCAGGCAGCTCCGGTTCGGGCAAGTCCACTCTGTCTCATGCCATCGTCAGGAAGCTGAATCTGCCCTGGGTGGTGATCCTGTCTATGGTATGTGCAATGTTACCCCGCCAAACACTCCTGATCAGCACTCCTGACTTTTTATACTAGGACTCTTTCTATAACCCCCTGAGCCCTGAACAGTCCAAGAAGGCGTTCGCCAATGAATTTGACTTTGACTCCCCAGAGGTAAAAGAATGCTCTGATTTCGGGCGAAATATGGTCGCTAAGATGAGCAAAGGCTATCGATTTCGACGTACTCGTGCAATGCTTAAGAGATCTCAAGGCCGGGTAAGCGCCCATAGTCACTAATATTGGGAGCTCGTTTTCTCAAAAATAAACTCTGAGCTCCCTTTGAATCATACACTGACTGACATGCTCAGAAAACGAGCTGAAATTCCCATTTACTCCTTTTCAAAGCACCAGCGTATGGAAAACACTACGACCATCTACTCGCCTCACGTTCTCATCCTTGAGGGTATCTTCGCTCTCCATGATCCGCGCATCATAGACCTGCTGGATATGAGAGTATGGTGTGTCCTATCGAACCATTTCTTTCGTGTCCTCACATCGATATAGATATTTTGCGAGGCGGATGCCGATACCTGTCTATCTCGACGAGGTGAGTAATAGGCAAACTCTGAATTCGAGCCTGTATTCCATAGACTGACCTCTTTGGTAGTTCTCAGAGATGTCAAGGAGCGTGATCGAGACGTCGAGGGCATCATGAAACAGTGGTTCACCTTTGTGAAACCCAATTTCGAGAAGGTAGGTGACGATCTAAGTCACTTCTCGACTCTCGCTAACCTTGACTCAGTTTGTCGAGCCTCAGCGCAAAGTAGCAGGTAGGCCATATTAATGGAGTGATGTGTGCCTTGTTGTACTGACAACAGTAGACATCATCGTGCCCAGAGGAATCGAGAACCACGTAGCTATGGGTAAGTTGACGACGCCGTCAAACACGAGCATGACTAAAACGTCAAATCAGCCATGGTCGTACAGTACATTGAGCGGAAGTTGATTGAGAAGTCGACCCACCACCGCGCAGCTCTGACCCAGCTGGAACTGGCCGCCGCGAGCGAGCCTTTATCTGACAGGGTTGTGATCCTTGATCAAACAACCCAGCTGAGAGGCATGAGCACCATCATCCAAGACATCGACACTTCAGGTGAAGACTTCATTTTCTACTTCGACCGTCTCGCCTGTCTCTTGATCGAGCAGTAAGTGAACAGAACTCGGCCAACCACGTAGACAGCAACTGATGATACAGGGCACTCAACAACGTGAACTTTGAGGAGACGACGGTTGCTACGCCCCAAGGCTACAAATACAACGGACTCGTAGCCAAGGGCAATGTAAGTGCAGTGCTCGTCCTCCGAGGCGGAGCCGCCTTCGAGACCGCACTCAAGAGAGTTGTTCCGGATATCAGGACGGGCAGAGTCCTCATCCAGTCTAACGTACGGACGGGAGAGCCCGAGCTCCACTATCTCAAGCTTCCCGACAACATCGACGAGCACGAGGCTGTCTTGCTCATCGACACGCAAATGGCCAGCGGAGGTGCTGCTCTCATGGCGGTGCAAGTCCTCGTCGACCACGGCGTCGCGCAGGAGAAGATCGTACTGGCATGCTACGCTGCCGGCAGGCTGGGAGTGCACCGTCTGGCGAAAGTGTTCCCCGGCATCACCATTGTGCTCTGTAACATGCTTGCAGACATTGAAGATCGCTGGGTCGAGAAGAGATACTTCCGGTGCTAGCCGCTATATGTGGATGAAAGCTGTCTGCTTGACTCGAGCATCCTCCATTTGCTCCCGTAAACAACTCATATAAGTTACAGGAGGGATAGGGATTTAGACTAGCAGTAGAAGCCGCAGAGCGACGCCAAGATATCAGAGCCAACACTAGGGCCTAGCCAGTTGATGCAGTCGTGAAAAGCCGCAAGTTCCGTATGCTGTATGGTAGATCCCTCACTCCATACCAAAGTGTGGTCGCCGAGCCTCGAAATTGGCCGAGAGGCCACCGAGGAGTGAACGAAATGAGTGGAACAATTTCCGAACAAACGGTAGCCGGCATGGGTCCTAGACGCCGCTGACTGAGCTCTTGGTAACCTTTACGTCCGAAAAAAAAAAATAGGGTCTTTTCCACGCCGAATGATGAATAAAAACTTAGCAGTACTGTAGTTACTGCCTACTGTGTCGATTTTGATCAAAACCTTGAACTAGAAGACTCAGAATGGGCCATGGGACACCATGAACCTCGATAGGTAGGTAATGCGAGGTTATAAAAATGAATCTTCGAAGTGCTCTGTCTAAGTGCAGCAGCGAAAGCGCAGGCATTTCCCATCAATCCAAAACCGAGCTCACTGTGTCGCCAGCATCGCTGTTATCAGATTTTTTGCCGAGAGGACCCCTGGAAGAGAGCTGTCAGCTCGGCGGTTCAGGGACGCGGCGCCGACCCCGGGCCAAGAATTTCAGACGAAAGTCCGAGAAGAAGTTCGGTTGACGAATTGATATGCAGATTGCCATCCAGAAAGACCTGGAAAATTGCTGTGATATCTTTGAAAAGGTAACCGGGCTCTCAGGTTGGTTCGGATGGCGGCTCCGGCAGCTCGCTTGGAAGCTTCTGGCGGCGGGTCCCGTGCTGCATAATTGCATGCGAGGCAAGTTTTCGGCTTAACCGAACTATGACGCACTTGCCTGGAGCTGCCGGCCGGCCCGGCCCAGGAGCTCCTCGGAGGTGACATGCCCTGGAATTGATTTAGTGCAAGCATCATTACGCATATGGCAGGGAGCTATGCCCGCCAGTTCCCTCAGGTCGCTCTTGTCCTCGTAAACGTGACATCTTGATTTCGTCCTTCAAAAAAGCTTCAATTGCCAAGATTTCCTGGCGGAACATTGTAATAGACATCGCGACGACCTCTCGCAGAGCTGTCTTGCTCCCTTCGCTCGTTTCGACATGCCACCGCCCTTTTGATTCCCACGTCCCATTCGAACGAAAGCTCCTGATACCTACACGTCACAATAATCAGTAAATGCATCCCACCACCTCGGCGCTGATGCGCCTATCCCGCGCAGGCCGGCAAGCTCCATCGCCAGCTAGCCTTCTCAACAGCCTGCCGTCATGCAGGCAACAACTCGTTCCCCAGGCGCAAAATCGCGCTTTCGCTAATATCCTCCAACGATCAAGAACTCGGACACCCCTCGCGAATGCCTTCTTCAACGCTCACTCCCTGCCGAAAAGCCACCTCGTCCGCTCCGTCTCGAGCACGCCGCCATCGAAACCGAAGTCTAGGTTGCTCTACCTGGCGTATCGCGGCGCGGCATGGGTCGGTGGCAGCGTCATCTTCGTCGGCTTCGGAATTGTAGGCTTTTTTATTTATGACGCGTCGACTTACAAGGAACACCCGGATATCAATGAAATTCACGTCTCAGAACTCGCACTCCAACCTAGAAGAGGCGGGCCCAAGAACCTCCCAATTGCTGAAGCACTGATCGACGACCTGGACACCGAGGCCATGAAGAGCACCAAGGACAAGCCGAAGCTGGTCATCCTGGGCGGCGGCTGGGGCGGCGTTGCAATGCTGAAGGAGCTGAACCCAGACGAGTACCACGTTACTGTCATCTCGCCTACGAACTACTTCCTCTTTACACCCATGCTACCGTCTGCCACTGTTGGGACTCTGGAACTGCGATCTCTCGTCGAGCCCGTACGCCGAATTCTCGCCCGCGTCAATGGTCACTTCATCCGCGCAAGCGCTGAGGACGTCGAATTCTCTCACAAGCTGATTGAGTGCAAAGACACTGACGCCAATGGCAACGAGAGACACTTCTATGTCCCGTACGACAAGTTGGTTATTGCGGTTGGATCTACTACAAACCCTCACGGAGTCAAAGGCCTCGAGAATGCTCATTTCCTTAAAGACATCAGCGATGCCCGCAAGGTCCGTAACCAGGTCATGCTGAACCTCGAGAAAGCCTGTATCCCCACGACCTCGGACGACGAGCGCAAGCGTCTCCTGTCCTTCGT
Source organism: Colletotrichum neosansevieriae (assembly GCA_036785495.1). Lineage (NCBI taxonomy): Eukaryota > Fungi > Ascomycota > Sordariomycetes > Glomerellales > Glomerellaceae > Colletotrichum > Colletotrichum neosansevieriae. Next base: position 88,532 of record JAVHLV010000072.1, on the reverse strand, counting down.
TGTAAGCGGAGGTGGTCCCACCGGTGTCGAGTTCGCGGCTGAGTTATTCGATATGCTCAACGAGGACCTCACGCAGCACTTCCCTAAGCTCCTCCGCAACGAAATCTCGGTCCACCTGATTCAGAGCCGTAGCCATATCCTCAACACCTACGACGAGACACTCTCCAAGTACGCCGAAGATCACTTTGCGCGTGATCAAGTCGACGTTCTGACCAACTCCCGCGTAAAAGAAGTTCAGCCCGACAAAATTATCTTCACACAAAAGCAACCCGATGGCTCAGTCATCACTAAGGAACTACCCATGGGCTTCTGCCTCTGGTCGACCGGCGTGTCCCAGACCGACCTCTGCAAGCGCCTCTCCGCCAAGCTCGGCCCCTCCCAAACTAACCGCCACGCCCTCGAAACCGATACCCACCTGCGTCTGAACGGCACACCTTTGGGTGACGTGTACGCTATCGGCGACTGCTCAACAGTCCAGAACAACGTAGCAGACCATATCATCACCTTCCTCCGTAACCTGGCCTTCAGACGCGGCAAGGACCCCGAGACCCTCGAGCTTCACTTCAGCGACTGGCGTGATGTTGCCAACGACGTCCGTAAGCGCTTCCCTCAAGCCGTCAGCCACTTGAAGCGCCTGGACAAGCTCTTTGAGCAGTTTGACGAGGACCAATCCGGCACTCTCGACTTCGGCGAGCTTAGAGAGCTCCTGAAGCAGATCGACTCTAAGCTTACTTCTCTTCCGGCCACCGCGCAACGCGCCCATCAACAGGGCCAGTATCTCGCACACAAGTTCAACAAGATGGCGCGCACTTCTGATAGTCTCAAGGCGAACCAGGTGTTGGACGGTGACATCGATTCCATGGTTTACAAAGCGTTCGAGTACCGCCACCTGGGAAGCCTGGCATATATCGGCAACTCAGCCGTCTTTGACTGGGGCCAGGGATGGAACTTTGCAGGCGGTCTGTGGGCTGTTTACATGTGGCGATCGGTGTACTTCGCCCAGAGTGTCAGCTTGCGGACGCGTATCTTATTGGCGATGGATTGGGCCAAGCGTGGTCTCTTTGGCAGAGGTAAACAAATTCCGTTCCAATTCATCAAAGGCTTTCTTGCTAACAAACCTCAGATTTGATGAGCTACTAAGTGTAGACATGAGTGTTGTATGAGTTTCCTTTTGTGTTATTAGCATACCCTAGGAAGTAAAAAAGGGCATAAAGTGCATCCTCAGTGACGCGTAAGATTAGAATCAGAGAGCTTGAAAGGGGCGATAGAAGGTCTCTTATTTTCAATTTATCGTTCCAAAGATTGTCATATCCAACACCTGGTGATTTGTTAAAACCATTGCTTGACGCTTTTGAATTATTATGTTTGTGTTCCCTGGTGTATGTGTGTCTAAATCTGAAAGTCCTTGTATGACCACTTTTCCGTGAGCTTCGTCCTCGCTTGCTTCTTGAACGGAATATGCCTCCTGGCCTCGACCTTGCCGCGCAACAGCATGCTGCGGTATCTGTCCTTCAACAAATTTCCTTCCGGCTTCAACAAACGCAGAGAATCCTGCAGCTCATCCGGCAGAACCAGCTCCAGGTCCTTCTCGGGGAGCTTGAACTTGCCGAGCTGTCTCCTCCTCAGGCGTCCTTCATCAACAACATCTTCTTCGTCCGCATCGCTGTCCTCGCCGACCTCCTTCGCCAACTCCATTGCACTCTTCGCGGCATCTCGTTCCGCAATCTCAGTGGCAATCTGCTTGATCCTCTCGGCCTGCGCAATCTTCTTTTTCATGGCGAGCTGGTGCTTCGCCTCCCGTTCAGCCACCTTGCGGCGCTTGATCCGGTTCCGCTGCTGTGGCGTCTTGCGCTGCGGGCGCTTAAGCGACGGCTTGTCGTCGTCAACACCGCTCTCGAATCCTTCCCAGGCAGAGTCCTCGTCCCACTCGGACAACTGAGCGCGAGCCTCTGCGGCCTCGGCCTCGGCAGCGGAGCGAGCCGCGGCTTCGCGCTTGAGGCGGTCCGCTTCTTCGGCTGCGAGGCGGGCCTGTTCTGCGGCCACGGCCTTTGCGGACTCCTCCTCCAGGCGGTCGGCGTAGTCGTCAAAGGTGGGGTTGTAAGAGTATCCTCCCGACGGCTTGATCACGGCGGGGATTTCCTTGCCGGAGGCGGTGAGGGAGATGGGCTTTTGCTTGAGCGTCTTTGGGGGCTTGGCTTTCACCACGGGCGGGATGAAGTTGTCCTTTTCGGCCTCGGGGGAGGGAGCGGGTGCCGCCGGGGCGCCCCAGAGGTCGTAGGTGGCGTCCTGGACGGCGATAGTGGACTCGTGCTGGCCATCGGCGATTCTGCGAAGGCGGGCGAGCTCCTTGTGAGACACCCAGTCGGTGCGCTGGCGCTTGACGGGGAGAAGGCCGTCAGACGTCTTGGAGTCGTTCTCACGCTTCTTGCGGGAGGAGACGGCGGGGACGGATGAGCGGGCGGCGATGATTTCGTCGGACTTGAGCGTCTTCTTGGGCTTGGGCTTCGGCGCGGTTTTGCCTACGGTGTCGAGGGTGAAGAGGTCTGCCGAGTCCTTCTCTGCTACGACACCACTTGAAGGTTGTCAGATACGTTCAACACCTTTGGACAATCAGGCAACTGCTTACCCCTGAATGATTTGCTTGTTCAGTTCATCGAGACCGTCTTGTACCTCCGTCACATCGACGTTCTTGCGCCACGCCTTCTTTCCTTTCCTCGAGGGCTGTTTGTGTTGCTGCGGCGCATCACCGTCGCCCGAAAGGGGCTTGAGAACGGCCATGGTGATGATGTTGCAACAGAGTCCCTAGGCTGGTGGTTGTTTCGATTTGCAAAGTTTAGCCGGGAGTTGTGTTGTAGAAAGTCGATCTGCACACCCTGCCGTTTGATGCTTTGCCCTTTGGTTCTGGGCCGCAGGGACTTTTTCCAGGCGGGGCGCTACCTGGGAATTTGGAAATTTTTGGTCTTATCGCAGCGGGAGGTGGGTCGTTGAAGTCTCTTATCCTCTTATCAGCACGTGATGATCCGCTCTTATCGATCCTACCACTCAATGGGGGGGAGCAAGGCCCTTGCCAAGCTCTAATGCGCCCAAGACGACAGTTGACCTCCTTTTACCGATATTAGATTCTCGATCTCCAGCTTGCGCTCAACCTCGAACGACACCTTTGGCTCCTCCCATCACCGAAACCCCCTCGCTCGGCTCCCCCCAATTTTCCCCCGTCGTCTTTCCTTTTCTTTACCCACGTCTCTCCCTTGCATCAAAGAGACCCCCGTCTATCGACCTTTCGTTAGTGTCGTCCCTGTTACCTCCCGATACCACCCCGAGCTTCCCTTTGACCACCGCGAATACTTGGCAACCATGGCGTCCGGCGCCGGCGGGTCTTACAACAACCCACTCAAGAAATTCAAGTAGGATTCGCGCAACCACGACGAAGGTCAATGCGGTGGTTTTTCCAATGCTGACATGATTTGGGGGATAGGCTTGTCTTCTTGGGCGAGCAGAGTGGTATGAGCCCTGTCGCCGCGTTCTTTCATGTTTGTCCTCCCTCGCTAACACGGCTTTGTTCGCAGTGGGCAAGACGTCTCTCATCACTCGATTCATGTACGACTCCTTCGACAACATGTACCAGGCGACTATCGGCATCGACTTCCTTTCCAAGGCAAGCATTTGTGGTATTTCTCGTCGTTAATTCGCCTCTTCTAACGAATAGTAGACTATGTACCTTGAGGACCGGACGGTAAGGTTACAACTTTGGGATACCGCCGGCCAAGAACGATTCCGCAGTCTGATCCCTTCGTATATCCGAGACTCCAGCGTGGCGGTCGTTGTCTACGACATCTCAAGTACGTTGTTATATACACGACCAGCGGGGGAGGAATCAGCAGATTGATGGGCTGACGTTGGTGCTACAGATGCGAAATCCTTCCAGAACACCAAGAAGTGGATCGACGACGTCCGAGCCGAGAGAGGAAATGATGTCATCATCGTCCTCGTGGGTAACAAGACGGATTTGAACGACAAGAGGGAGGTGACATCGCAGCAAGGCGAAGACGAGGCCAAGAAGAACAATCTCATGTTCGTGGAGACCAGTGCGAAATTGGGACACAACGTCAAGACGCTGTTCAAGAGAATAGCGCAGGCTTTGCCTGGCATGGAGGGGACGGATGCTGCCCAGCAGGCTTCGAGCCAAAGTAAGTCCTCTTCAGAGTCCGCTTGGTCTTCTTACGTACGGAATGCTGATTATTCGCAGTGATTGATGTGAAGACAACCCCCGCCGCATCCTCGCAAGAGGGATGCGCATGCTAGACGATGTTGAAAAGAAAGAAGCAAATGACAGGAGTAACCCCCAAAAACAAAGACGAGCCGCAGCGGACGACGCGGGGCTGAGTTGCCGTTACGTTACGACATGACTGGCGGGGCAGGACATCTTAAGCATAGCGTGCAGTGAGGATTTTCAGCATCAGTTACAGTTTGTATAATAAAGGGCTATAATCCACGGTCGTTAGTACATACCTACATTTAATGGCTCTTTTTTTTTCTCTCTACTACAGGAATTATCTCTGTGATTACTACTCTAGTGTGTTGTCAATTGCGAGTTCCTTTGCGCAACTCGCCAATTGTTAGGCGAAATAAGCTTGGAAATTGAGTTGTCCTCACCGCCCATAATTGCACGAGTCTAAACGCCTTCCACGCGATGTTCGGAGTCCGTCGTACCGTTGTGGGTTGTCACTGAGGGCCGGGGGTCATTGGAGGCCGTCGAGTGGCCGAGAACGCCAGCGGCAGTGGGCCTACAAATGATATTCAACGCAGTGCGAGCGGCCCTTCGCAGCGATTCGGGTCCACGTACCACGGACTGGACTGAACGCTCGGACACGCGCGCCCGGGGAGTGGCATTATGACGGAGAATGTGGGGCCCATCATGTCATCGAGAACGCAGGGTCTTTCGACCCGGGCATTTTTTTCACCAAGTCATCCGCCGCAGCCGCTTTGGTTAAAGGTGACGAGCCTTGACAGCCAACCTCCCAAAGTTAGGTCTCCAGACATTACCAGAGCTCCTGGACCCTTTTTCTGATCCCTCCCCTCCACGCATCAACAACCATCACCAAAGAGAAATCACACAAAATGGCTCTCTCAAGATTCAGGTTACGGCTGCCGCGCCCCAAGGTTCGTAGAAAAAACAACCTCGGAAAATGATGCCATTCGGTTTTCAGCGCCAGGCTGCATCGTCGTAAACATGTTCACTAACGCGCAAGTCACGCGGCAGACCTTTCTGGGCTGCGCCAGCCTGCAAACGGGCACAGAGGTGATCTCGCTCATCCTCCTCTTCAACCGGCTCACCGGCCTCTACGGCCTCCTCGCGATTCTCACCGGCTACGAGCTGTCGGCGACCCAGCTGTCGATGTACCTCTACTCCCTCGGCGTCGTCGTCTGCCTGGCCATGTTCATGCCTCACATCCGCAAGCAGAGTCCGTTAGAAACGCTCGGACTCGCGTGGCTTTACATCATCGACACGATACTCAACATCGCGTACACCACCTTCTTCGCCGTCAGCTGGTACCTCAACAGCACCGCGCTCGACAAACACCCTGGCAGCGCGGGCGACCCCGCCGGCGCAGAGATTGCCGAAGAGGCCCTGGCCAACGGCGCGCCCATGGTGCCAGACGTGCCGAAGACGACGAAGCATATCGGTCCCCAGGAGTCGTGGATGAGCCTGGGCCTGATTATCTCCGTCACGCTCGTGAGAGTCTACTTTGCGATCGTGGTCATGTCCTTTGCGCAGAGCGTGCTGCAGAGGTACACGGAGATGGGCTGGGAGGAGGAAGGCAGGAAGAAGGGCCCCGACGGACCGTTCAGCCAGGGCGAGCCCGGCGGCGAGGGTTACCGTGGACGGGTCGGGCGCGTGATGCTTGCTCTCGGCCGCGGCTACTGGCTTGACGAGAAGGCGCAGGAGGAGTGGGCGAGTACGATGAGCGCCAAGTTCAGACACGGCGTTGTTTAGAATGCGATGATGCGGCTGCAAGACGGAAGGGATTCCGAAAAAGAGGTGGATGTCGGCGTCGGCGGGAATGGTGACGGCTTCGTCGGCGGCAACTGTGTTGACCGCCCCCCGCCCTGACGGGCCGGCGAACGGCTACTTTGCTATTTTACTCAGCGATGGCGGAGGAGCACCAAAAAAAAACAAGCGGATCCGATGGCGCCATCGCGAAGTGTCGCCATTCGGTCGGGATGGAGAATGTTTAATGTGGATGGTGCACGCAGGGTGGGCCGTGGAGCACTGGAGGATGACATTTCTTTGGGCTGTCTACATTTCATCGGCGTATGGACGATTGGGCAAGAAAGGTTCCTGGGATGGCGAATGGGAGTGGGACTGGGTCGAATGGCAGACGGCACCAATCCCGATATGGGACATTACATTACAGACTCTTGAAGCATACAAATACACATATACAGACACACAGTAATACACGCACGTTAATTCATCAAAGAGTGGTGGAGGGTAAGCTGCATCTGAAGAGCATCTCTCGTCCGGTGACTGAGATGGGAAAAGACGACTGCTAATCCAGGGCTCACCATTTGTAATCCGAAAGATTCCCCCGGGGTATGATGGTGGGACCGCGAGACGGGTCCACGACGGGATATGGAGCGCTCGCTACCTTAGCTTACCTAGCTGGTTCGAGCCCCCTCTTATTGAGGCGTCGTGTTGTTGGTCGACTCGCCTCCCTGCTTTCTATGAGAATTGCGAGTCTGCGGGCAACGGCTGGAGTGAGGCGGTTAAGAGAAACAGACCGACAGCGGCGATTTTCGGCATTCGGCCACTGGATGCAGGTGTTTCCCCCCCCCTCCCCTCTGATGTTCCTCTCTGTTCCCTGGGTTAGAGAATTGGAGGGCACTGCATACCTTAAGGTATCTTACGTTAAGGTATTGGTGAGTTCCCCAGCCATGCGACCTTGTAGATTGAGGGGCTGAGGTAAAGGGGATTCTGTAAGTCAGTTGTACGAATAGCACTCTCTAAGATATCGAATTGGTCATCAAGTTCGTCCCCAAAGTCCAAAGACGCCATCTAGGTAGGTAGGTACCTGGCTAGAGAAGAAATGCCATATAATGATGCTTACGGCACCAATGTACCAAAAAGTCAAGGCATACCGCTCGCGGTACAACATTCTCTCTCATCGTTGGCCACCCGCCCACCTGGCCGGCCCTGCCAACGCCCAAGGGAAAGAAAATTAAGTATATGCACCCCAAGCCAAACCAGCTTGGCCAGGTCGCGAGCAGTGCGGTAGAGCAACCAGCGAATGGACTGGGGGAGACGCTGCGCTAGCTGATCACGCAATCGACCCTGATGTCGACAAAATTCATTGTTTTCTGCGGGGCAAAATTTCTCGGTGGGAACTGCGGTCTCTCTTTCTCTCTCCTTTGGTTGTGAATTAAAACCAAAAAGCACGAACGCCATCGGAGCTGTTTTGCTTTGGTTCTGCCCTTGCTCCTCTCCTTACAATTTCCCCATTTTGTTGGTTGTTGTCGCTGTTGCTGCTGTTGCTGTAATTTGTCTCTTTTTTTTGTTCTTCAAACCCTCCTTGTCACTGTTGGTTCAGGCGGCATTCCGACGAATTAGAGGGAACGAAACGCCAAAAAAGGAAGAAAAAAAAAGGCCAACGGGCAAAGCAGCTTCCCGCTCGTCACAACTACATCCAGATTATATCCCAGATACTGCGACGAGATGGCTTCAACAAGAGGCCAGATCCAGACGCCTGGAGAGGCCGGTAAGTTTGGCCCTTAGTTTCCCGGTTTTACTGCCTGTAGCACGGTCATGCTACAGCGGGTTGCCCACTGTAGATTCAGCGAGTCTACAGCGGCACCCGACTTCGGCCAATCAGAGATCGCCTATTTGTCGCATCTAGCACCCGGCAGCAGCCCGCTAGCGGTGGGAAACCCGCCCATGGCGATGGCCCAGTGAGGCCGATGGCGATGGCGATGGCGACGATGAAAAGAGCAAGGCAAAAAGCAACGGCTAACAAGGCGCGCATACAGTCGCAAGAATCGCATACCTATCTAGCGATGTCGTCGTCTCCGTCCAGCCGTCTTTGGCCAAGGATTCCGAGTTCTCTTCACACTTGAAGCGCTACGTCGCTCGCGGCGACAAGAGCCTCGTCGCAAAGACGGCCGTGCCCGAGGTGAGCAGCGCAAACACACGCGAGACTCTCTCTCGTCGCCCTCATTGAAGTGCGCCAGACTACTGACATTAATATCTTCTTCCCTGCGCAGGTCCAGCACGTCAGGCACAACGTCGATCCTCTCCTCTCCGTCTTCACGCCCTCCCGCGCCGGCAAGCTCGTCGCCGTCACGACATCCTCTTCCGTCCTCCTCCCCGCCATCTCCCACCTCTACAAGCTGGCAAACTACCCCGTCGTCCTGCACGTCTCCCTCCAGCCCGCCGGCTTCCCCGACTTCTCCAGCATCACAGCCATCCGCAATTCAGGATGGACCTTCCTACATTCCGAATCGCTGCAGGAGGCTCAGGACATGGCCCTGACGGCCCACGCCCTGGCTCTGCACTCGGGCAAGGGCGTCATTCACTTCTTCGCCTCCGCCGCGAGCGAGGAGGACGCCGCTATCGAGGCCGAGGACCCCGAAGTCGTGCGCCAGATCCTCGATGTCGATGCCGCCAGGCGGTTCCAGCAGCAGTCCAACGGCGGCACGGAAGCGGCTGTCGGCATCTACGCCGATGACGGCCGATTGCCGGTCGCCTCAGACCGACCCGACGTGCCGCCGACCGGCCCCTCCACGCTGGGTGGTCTGAGCTCTTCCGAACTCGCTTCGTCCGTGCACTCCAAGCTCGACTCGTCCCGGGCCTCGGTCCAGTCCAGCGAGCGCAGCGTCACCGACAGCCCCCCGTCCGTCGTCTCCTCCAACGCCACCACCATCGAGTCGTCGCTGCCCGTTGTGTCGTCTGAGGATATTCTCAAGTACGCCAACGGCATCTGGGCTCAGATCAGGCGTATCACCGGCCGTGAATACAGTGCCTTCTTCTATGCTGGTCCCTCCAACGCCGAGAACTGCCTGTTCGTCTTCGGCTCAGGAGCTTACTTCTTTGGCGATGTCATCGACCAGGCTCGTCGTGGCGGTGACTTCTCAAAGGTCGGCATCATTACACCGAGACTGTACCGCCCCTGGTTGAGCTCTGCTCTCTCAGAAGCCCTGCCCAAGTCCGTGAAGCGTATTGGTGTGCTGGAGCAGATCCACCGTAAGACCACGAAGTGGGGTCCCGTCCTCATTGATGTTCTCACCAGTGTGAAGAGCGGTTTCGGTGGTGTCCAGACTGTCGTTGGCTACCAGCTTGGATACATCGACCCTAAGACGGTCATCCAGGCCCTGCGTGGAGTCCTGCAGAACCTGGCCCTCGACACTCCCGTCCAGAACCTCGAGGTCGGCCGCAAGGAGGTCCCTCAGGAGGTGCTTGAGTACAGTCTCGAGAAGCCCAAGGTCGAGACCTCTTACACCAAGATTCTCGACCAGCTCTTTGGCCAGCGTGCGTACGTTGCCAACGCGCTCAAGTCCGGCAACGCCGGCATCAACGCCTCCATCCAGGCAAGCCCCGAGTTTGGTTTTGGTTCTCTGCTGGCCCGCAAGGAGCGCCGTGTGCGTTTCGTGAACGAAGTGAAGGAGGCCGCGAGCAGCAACCAGTTTGTGACCGAGTCCCCCAAGAGCTGGCTCGCCCGCTGGGCTGCCAATGCTCAGGATGCCAAGAAGGCGAACGAGATTGCTGACGACCTGATTCCCCGCCTTGAGACCGATGGCTCCTCTCTCGCTCGCAACCTGCTTTCCAGCAAGCGCCTCTTCCGCAAGGAGTCCCTGTGGCTCGTCGGCTCTGATGCCTGGGCTTACGATCTCGGCAACTCTGGTGTGCACCACGTCCTGGCCTCTGGCGAGAACGTCAACATGCTCATCATCGACTCCACTCCCTATTCGCAGCGTGCTGCCGCTGATGCTAACCGCCGCAAGAAGGACATTGGTCTGTACGCCATGAACTTTGGCAACGCCTACGTGGCCTCCACCGCCGTCTACGGCTCCTACACGCAGGTCCTCCAGGCCATGCTCGAGGCCGACCAGTTCGACGGTCCCTCCGTCGTCCTCGCCTACCTGCCCTACAACGGAGAGGCTGACTCGCCTCTGACTGTTCTCCAGGAGACCAAGAAGGCCATCGACGTTGGCTACTGGCCCTTGTACCGCTGGAACCCTGCCAACGAGGCGAAGGGCGAGCCCAATTTTGCCCTCGACTCCGAGCGCATCAAGAGCGAGCTCAAGACTTTCTTGGACCGCGACAACCAGCTGACCCAGATCATGAAGAAGGACCCCGTCTTCGCCGCCAACCTGTCTCAGGACTTCGGCACCGAGGTTAGAGCCCAGCAGAAGCGCAAGGCCAAGGACGCCTACAACCAGCTCCTCGAGGGACTTTTTGGCGCCCCTCTTACCGTTCTGTACGCCTCTGACAACGGCAACGCCACCACTGTCGCCAAGCGTCTCGGTAACCGTGGTAAGGCCCGTGGCCTGAAGACTACCGTCATGGTCATGGAGGACTACCCCATCGAGGATCTTCCCTCTGAGGAGAACATCATCTTCATCACCTCCACCGCCGGTCAGGGTGAGTTCCCCCAGAACGGTCGCCCCCTTTGGGACGCCGTCAAGGACAACACCGAGCTTGACCTCACCAACGTCAACTACTCCGTCTTCGGGCTGGGTGATCGTCACTACTGGCCCCGCAAGGAGGACAAGATCTACTACAACAAGCCCGCGAAGGACCTCGACCGCGTCCTCGCCAATTTGGGTGGTAAGAGACTTGCCGACATCGGTCTCGGTGACGACCAGGACCCCGATGGATACCAGACGGGCTACAATGAGTGGGAGCCCAAGATCTGGGGCGCCCTCGGCGTCGACAACGTCGAGGGTCTCCCCGAGGAGCCCGCCCCCCTGACCAACGAGGACATGAAGATCCAGTCCAACTACCTCCGTGGTACCATCGCCGAGGGTCTCTTGGACACCAGCACCGGTGCCATCTCCGCCTCCGACCAGCAGCTTACCAAGTTCCACGGTACCTACATGCAGGATGATCGTGACGTCCGCGACGAGCGCAAGGCCATGGGCTTGGAACCCGCCTACTCCTTCATGATCCGTTGCCGTCTGCCCGGTGGTATCTCCACCCCGCAGCAGTGGATTCAGATGGACGACATCGCCAACGAGCTCGGTAACGAGACCATGAAGCTCACCACCCGCCAGACCTTCCAGTTCCACGGTGTTGTCAAGGGCAAGCTCCGTCCCGCCATGCAGGCCATCAACCGCGCTCTCATGACCACCATCGCCGCCTGCGGAGACGTCAACCGCAACGTCATGTGCTCCTCCCTGCCCACGCAGTCCGCCTACCACAGGGAAGTCTGGGCCTCCTCGAAGAAGATCTCCGACCACCTGCTGCCTTCGACCTCCGCATACCACGAGATCTGGCTCGCCGACGAGAACGACAAGAAGACCCAAGTCGCCGGCGACGCCGTCCAGGACTTCGAGCCCCTCTACGGACCCACTTATCTCCCGCGTAAGTTCAAGATCACCATCGCCATCCCTCCCCACAACGACACCGACGTCTACGCCCACGACATCGGCCTCATCGCCATCAAGGGCGCCGACGGCAAGCTCGCGGGCTTCAACCTCATGGCCGGAGGCGGTATGGGCGCTACCCACAACAATAAGAAGACGTACCCCCAGATCGGCCGCATGTTCGGCTTCGTCAAGACCGACCAGGTACACATCGCCTGCGAGAAGGTCATGCTCGTCCAGCGCGACCACGGCGACCGCAAGAACCGCAAGCACGCACGTCTCAAGTACACCATCGACGACATGGGCCTGGACGTCTTCCGCGCGAAGGTCGAGGACCTCTGGGGACAAAAGTTCGAAAAGGAGCGTCCGTTCGAGTTCAAGAGCAATATCGACACGTTCGGCTGGCAAAAGGACGAGACAGGTCTCAACCACTTCACCTTCTTCATCGAGAACGGCAGAATCGAGGACACCCCCGAGTTCCAGATGAAGACGGGCCTACGGGAGATCGCCAAGGTGCACAAGGGCGAGTTCAGGTTGACGGGAAACCAGCACCTGATCCTCAGCAACGTGGCGGACGAGGACCTCGACGCGATGAAGGAGCTCATGAAGAAGTACAAGCTCGACAACGTCCAGTTCTCGGCCCTCCGCCTCAGCTCGTCGGCCTGCGTCGCGTTCCCCACCTGCGGCCTCGCCATGGCCGAGTCCGAGCGCTACCTGCCCGTCCTCATCTCCAAGCTCGAGGACTGCATCGAGGAGAGCGGCCTCCGTCAGGACTCCATCGTCATGCGCATGACGGGATGCCCCAACGGCTGCGCGCGCCCCTGGCTCGCCGAGGTCGCCTTCGTCGGCAAGGCGTACGGCGCGTACAACATGTACCTCGGCGGCGGGTACCACGGCCAGAGGCTGAACAAGCTGTACCGTCAGAGCATCAAGGAGGACGAGATCCTCGCCATCATGAAGCCGCTGCTCAAGAGGTACGCGGCGGAGAGGGAGAAGGGCGAGAGGTTTGGTGATTTCTGCATCCGCGTCGGCATCATCAAGGCGACGAAGGAAGGCAGGGACTTCCACGAAGGAGTAAGTTTCAACCAATAAACGCCGAGATGAGAACATGAGCTAACAGATGACGATAGGTTCCTGATGAGGATGAGGATGAAGAGTAAAGAAAGTGCCGAGACTTGCAGGGGGGCCCTTGGTGCGAGGATGAAAAGAGCGTCGAAAAGGAAAGTGCGAATTGTAAAATGTACATCTTATATCCGTTGAGAGTTCAGCATCGGGGACTGGCGTTGCTATGCTATTTATCTCATATATATATATATATATCACCATGTTTGGAACCTTACGACATTGCCTCTCTACATGCATACGTGAAATTGAAGATTGTCATCCCTTCCTTTCTTTACTGTTTTATTGATATCTCGAGGGTACCGCGCGGAACAACGGTCACAACCCACGTGATTCAAACACGTCTGATCACCAACACAACCCGCATTCTTCGGACGGCTGAGGATACTGGGCCTTACTAGAATAACGGCTTAATCTCTGAACGCGAAGCATCTCCACAGGGGATCCTCGCGGTTTAACTCAGCTGAGAGCTGAGGACATCGAACGGGCCGGGAGGATAGCGGAGCCGGAGGAGGGAAACAAACGGCGCGGCCGGACCCACGCGATCTCCGTGGAGGCTTGGTGTCTCGGGCGACCAAATCTAGACCGCTCTCGCGTTGTGCGATGAAAGTCGAAATCATAGCTGCCCCTGGGCCGGTGGGAGACGGTAGGAGGCGGTAGGTGATTTAAAAGGGTCATTAGGAAAAAGCACACGAGGGGCAGACCTGGAGAGATGTCGGCTGGCTGAGCGGGACGTTTGCGGAGGTGGGTGATGGGAAGCTAGCCCCCATTCGGTGGAGGTTGGAGAGGTGGCTTGAGACCGGCGAGACAGATCTTTTTCCTTTGGATTGCGCTGGCGAGGCTTGTCCGGCCTGGATTCTCGCGTGCTCGACGCATGCACCTTGCGTTGATCCGCCCCGTCCCTTTGGCGTTGCGCGACCTGTGACTTCTGACCCTCGCCGACCAGAGCGAGCATTCTCATGTCTGATGAAGATGAAGTCGAAGTTGACGCGTGTGTGAATCGTTCTCTTGTCTTTCTAACCAAGATGCAAGCTCGTCCGCTTTTAGCTCCCCAAACATCCTCCCTGGATAGTCTCCTATGGACCAATCGCCGGGTTCCCGGGTCCCTTTGGAGGCGTCATCGTGGGGTCTCCTGGGGGTATGAGGGTTTTCCTGGTCTTGGTTGAAGCTCGCGCCATTCTTCACCGCGAAGGGTTGCGGGCGGTCTCATCGACCGAAAACGGTCCAGCCACAGACTGAGCAGTCAGTTCGGGACCTCTATGACTGCGTACTGCATAACTATCAGGTTAGTGAAATGCTATGGATGTCCCGTCGATGTTGCCATGGCTCCATAGGGTAACAAGATCCCACCCCCCTCGCCCACCACCGGAATGCCCGAGGAATCTCGCTTCCTTTAGCCGCGTTCCTCTTTCTCGGAGGAAAACGCCTCTGAGGCCACAACCAATAACTTTTTACATCATAAGCTGGATCCCACCCCATCCCAGCATCCTTGGTCTTGGTCTTTTCCCCCCCTTCTCCTTCTCCTCCCCTTCCGCCGCTTCACGCCCGCCAGCCGGTCCCACCCCGCTCCGAGATCCCCGATGACCGTCCCTTGACCCCAATTCTCCGCGGTCTCACGGCCGTCAGACTACACTCCGATGGCGCTTCCGTTTTCCGACTTATTGGCAGATCTGCCTAGCTGCGCCGTACGTTTTCCATGGGACTTGGTCTACTTTTAGTCTGGAGAAGCGTTCCGCCAAACTAACTCCCCGGCCACTTGTCCAGGACTTGTGTGCGACCAACGCCCTTAACTTCAGCTCATGCGCCGTATCCGACTTTACGTCGGCATGTTTATGTACGGACAAGGGCTACATCGAGACGTTCCGCTTCTGTGCGAGAGCCTCATGCGAGATGGGAGATCTCTTGAGTAAGATTCATGCGTCTTGGCCCCTGGTCTCCGTCGTTTGGAGCTCCATCTACCCATGGCTTTGGTCCGCTGTATAAAAGTCGACTCACGAACATCCGACTTGTTTTGACTGACTGGATTTCCGACACAGTTGCCAAGAATGCGACATGGACTTGGTGCGACTACCCGTATCAGAAGCAAACGGGATCAGTTGCAGGCAGGATATTGATCGTGGGCGTCACTGCCGGGTTCTTCGTGTTGCGGCAGATAGCAAAGATTTTGGGACTCTCGGCTTGGGGCGCCGATGACTGGACGCTGATCCTTGGCTACGTGAGTTCTTGCGGGCTCATGCGTGGATAGCCGTGGACTCCCCCGCTGACATACGAGAGCAGTTGTTCACTCTTTCCTTTGCAGTATCCAGGTTTCATGGTAAGAGTTGCCCAGTTTCGAAAGCTATGCTTGATCGTTGCGTCGAGCGATAACTAACCCGACTCAGGATACGAGCTTGGAATCGGAAGAGATGTGTGGTCACTATCTCACGATGAGATTAACCGTTTCATGCGAGTAAGGAGCGGACAAGACGAGAACCCCCGGTGCCCTTCCTCCTCAAAGCCTTTTCACTGCTTCCATAACAAGCCCGTCGTGACGATCGCCACCTCCTGCTGACAGCTTCACAGGTCTTTTTCGCCTTCGAGATCATATACACCGTGAGCATCGGCACCCTGAAAGCCTCGATCCTCTTCTTCTACCTGCGCGTCTTCAACCTCGTCAGCCCCACGTTCACGGTCATCCTGTGGTGCACGCAGGCCTTCAACATGCTCAACTGCGTTGCTTTTACGATCGCGAATCTGAACCAGTGCAAGCCGTTCTCGTATGCTTGGGAGGGATGGGACGGACGACACCCGGGGTACTGCGTGAATCTCATGGCGATGCTGGTGTCGCATGCAGCTATCAACATCGCGCTGGACGTTTGGATGCTGGTTCTGCCCGTCACTCAGGTGCTGTGGTTGAATCTGAGGAAGAGGCAAAAGCTGGAGATTTTAGTCATGTTTGGACTGGGGATAATGTGAGTGCTTCCCTCGTCGGTTCTCGTGATAGAGCTGACGCAAGCGTCTCGGTTAGTATCACGGCCATTAGCATCATACGTCTCGGGGTATTGCTGAACTTTCGCAACTTCTCTGACCCGACTTGTAAGTACTGCCATTGCGGGGACGGATAATTTGGAGAGACTGTGCTGATATTTCTTCCCAAGACGACGCGTTCTGGCTTCACATGTGGTCCTACGTTGAGCTCTCTACTGGGGTGGTTGTCGCCTGCCTACCGTCGACTCGACAGTTGTGGCGAGACCTGGTGCCCAAGGTGAAGAAGAAGATCGGATTGAGACCACTTCCGCGGCCCTCGGAGCCTGGAGAATCTGCGAGGAGACTCAAGGATATTCTTTTTCTCAGCGGGGATCAGCCGAGTCCTACCAGCAGGAGCGGATTCGCATCCGTTTCCTCGCCGTCGACACGGACTTATAGCGGTGGGCTAGTTGAAGGTCCGCGACGCCATTCTAGGCCATGATAAATCTTGATGTGAGAGCTATGCATAGCCGATAGAAATACGCAAGGAGAAATCAAAATAAGTTTAACTACTCGACTGAAGGTAATTTTCTCAGAAAAATAGCAGAGCGCGTCTGGCCGCCTATTTTTATGCACCGTCATGTTTCATTCTCGACTTAAGGCATACCGAAGGGGAAAGAAGCGACATGTCATCACCTTGACAATGATGAACGAAGTTTGGCGACAACATGCGTCGGCCCCGTATTCAATGTTATCGCGAAAAGCCGTTTTAGACTTCTGAGTTGTGGTGAAAGAGGAGCTTTTACTACCTATGCTAAGTGCCGTCCAGAGGTGTTTCTGATTGGTGCGCACAAGGCATGCAGTTCACTGGATCGGTTCACGATGCAGATGAAAAAGGCTATTGATCCACGAAGAAATCGCTCGGTCAGCTTCAAAAACACAAGGAGGTTTGTTGGGCGACACGGGCCATTTGGGTCGAGAACAAGTGTTGATCCTTACTCTTGCTGCTAGGTAATCAGCCAGAGGGCTGCAGTGAAGTGCGAGATTACTCCAAAATAGCTTGAGGCGCTTCATCTCATCATTCTCATGATTTACCGGTCCTTGGACTTATTGTGGCATCGTCATGCCCGCGCAAGGTGGGAGCTTCACGACCTACCCGGAAATCGTTGACTTTGCTTGGAACTCCTACTTTTTCTACCACAACGGGGCTTTAACTGGAGGCAGCGGCTACACCCGCTCAGCTGCCGTCGAGAGCTTCACGTATGGCTCGGATGGTTCGATTCCTGAGATGAACATGACAGCCGAAGGGCCAGTTCAAGTTGTTACACTGGGACCATTCGTAAGGGGCAGCTTTCGACAGTGGCGCTGCGAACTTCACCGCGAGAGTGTCCTCGGCGACCGATAGCGGTGACATTGAGCCCCGTCTCGACAACCAAGCCGGCACCCTTGTTGGAATTTGCCATATTCCAGGAACCGGAGGTTGGGATGTCTGGACTACCATATCCTGTGGTACTCACGACCTTTTTTTCAACTTTGTCGGCAACGATGAGGTCTATCTCTTCGATTTCGACTGGTGGAAATTCCAATGATCTTGTTGATGTGACTGGGCAAGTTTATATGTTGATGACATCGATCTATGGGAATTATTCTTCTACCTAGTTTTACATGGGAGGGAGACCTGCTGTGAGCAGATATCAATATTATTGGCTGATAACTCAGTGAGTGTGACGTCTGTCCTGAACATCAGCCCAAATAACCCCAGGTAGCAACAGCTCTCTGGTTCTGATAGTCTGGCGCGCCCATTCCTTCCACGATGCGAACGTCTTCGACACTCACAATGTCGAGGTCCGCCAGCCGAGCGGCAACGTGGCAAAGAGTAGGCAGCTCGTCGAAGCCGAGGGCCTCAAAATGAATATTCGCGTCTTT
Source organism: Colletotrichum neosansevieriae (assembly GCA_036785495.1). Lineage (NCBI taxonomy): Eukaryota > Fungi > Ascomycota > Sordariomycetes > Glomerellales > Glomerellaceae > Colletotrichum > Colletotrichum neosansevieriae. Next base: position 70,958 of record JAVHLV010000072.1, on the reverse strand, counting down.
GGCCTTGAACATGCGGTCAAGCTTGAACGAATCCGGTGGTGGAGCCGGGGAGACGGTGGCATATTCCACATCGGCGACGCCCGGGCGTCCGGTTCGCGGCACGTACTTGTAACAGAGGACATCTTGGCTGGGAGTGGGCTCCGGCGGCGCAACCTCGAGCTTGAGCCCTGAGATCTTGATTTCCCCGAACCGGTTGCCCTCCCAGCCCATCGCCAGACCCCACTCTCCAGACTGCTCGACATTGTCCTCTTGGTCAAGCGTCGCAAACAGCTTCGGGTATCCCAGCTCCTCCCTGCCGCTCAGAATCGGGTCGGGCAGGTTCTCGAACAAGACGCTGAGGTATTTGCCCCTGACCGTCTCCGTCTTGCCCTTGCAGATGACGTTGTGGATGTACAGTCCCGAGTGGTTGTATCCTCGCCCGGCCAACCAGGGGAGGTTACCCAGGGAGGTGAAGGAGATGGAAGCCTCCGCGTGGCCCTCTTGGGCGGATTCTGGGTCTATGTGGAAGCATGGCCGAGGAAGTAGAGCGACAAGCTGATCGACGGGCGCTTTGAAAGTGACGGTGACGGTTTTCGTGTTGACTTGGTCCCATCCCTTGAGCGGGTGGTTGCCTTTGGCGTCTTGTCGGGGTCCAGGAGTAGGCCCGTAGCCCAGAGGCATACGAGAAAAGTAATTCCCTGTGGTGATGACCATTTTCGAGTGTATCGTGCCGTTGGAGATGTCTCTCGAGACTGGTTGAGTGTAGAAACGAGTGAGATTCTTGGCTTGTAAAAGAAACAAGCAATTCGGTTCGTCCGAGGAGCGGCCTGATCTATCATTTAATGACGGTGGCATGTGACAAAAATGTCCGAGCCTGAATTTCAAACGGCAAGGATTCCTGATGTTTTTGACTGCTTCCGCAGAACATGCACGCTCTTGGACCTCCTGCGTTGCTGGTGCGGTGGCCGAGGAATATGACCGACAGCATACATCGGAGCTCCGCAGTCGGACATGCGGAAAGAGAGTCCCTCAGCCCACGGGCGCAAACCCTCGCTATGCCACCGAATCTACCGTCGATGAGAGAATATCTTGTCTAAAATCTATGAAAAAGGAGAATAAGAAAAACGAGCAGGCGTTTTCGATGCTGACAGACTACATTAGGTAATGTTTGTTTGGAGGCTGAGGCTCTCATAAGAGAAGCTTCCCCAAATATTGTCGTATCAAATAAGACTTTAAAGAATGGAAATTAAGAATCATAGAAATAGCTTAGTTTGAATGAAGTTACTTGAAGTTTATTGACATATTTATATAGCTGGTCCCTGTATCGTCTCCCGAAACATCCATGGCGCGCTACACAGCTCACAGCCACAGAAGTATCTGCTCCCATAACATTGAGAATTCAAATGTAATACGAGTCTCAGGTCTCTGTAAGCTCCCAGCAACAACAGAATCAGTTTCACAGCTTGCCACTGGATGATGTACGTTCAGCAAGCTGGCTATCCACTGAACTTCAAAGCAGCTGGTACGATGGTCGAAATGACCAAAGACAAAAGTCTGAACAATAATATCACAATTGAACATTCAATGTGAATAAAATTATTTGCCAACAACGATCTCCCAGAAGCTTGTCAGACCAATCATAACATGAGGTTGAATTTCTCAGACATGATGTGTATTAGCAGTGAAAACACCGACTCAGCTTTGACAGTAAGAATCCTTAAACATCCTGTTGTCATCAGTCATGTCGAATTCGATTGTAATCTTGCCAAGTATACCAATCATCCTTCATGTGAGATTTCTTATCCGCGTAGTCCTGTTAGACTGGTTGCCTAGCTCACCATTAGCTCACTCCCATCCAATTACACAAACGCTAGCCCATTAAAGTAGCCAAGAGCGTGGGATGTACTGCTTGTATCATGCGGAAATTTGTAATCACAAATAGCGTTCTCGACGGCTTAACCGGGGAAGGCCTTTTGTTTTTCTAAGTCACTGCCTAAGCTTCAAGTCCGGATAGTCAGTCGTTCCTGAATACCTGCTGTCCTTCATATTATCCCCCTTTGGATTCAGCCCATTAACTCTAAATCGCAACGGTTTGCATAACTAGATTAATTCAGAGTATAGGAAAGCCTCCTACTACTATATAATTACCACTTATCAAGAGAATCAAGTTAACCTCAATTCTAAATCCAGCTAGCCCAGCTAGGCGCCTCTTATTAATCCAGCATAGAGAGAACTTTTCAGTCTTAAATAAATTCCCAATTTCTATCTGCCTGTCAACCAGTCTGCCGCAGACTAACACTTTACTGCTATAAATAATACTTCCAAATTCCAATATACAGGGAAAAAAAAAAGAATTCCTTTACAATACATAGCATTTACAGCTATTATAGTATAAACAGAATAGTATAGAGTGAGGAAGTTAGTATAGTTAGGTATAACTAAGATTAAATATTCTTCTCTAGCCTCTCTAAAACCTAAGAATAAAGACTAAAGCTTATTTAGAGAATATCTAGACAATACTTAATATCTCTCTATTATTAAAGTTATCTTTTGAGTTTATAGTTATAACGCAGCCCCCCACAAAAAAGACTATAATAAATTCACCCAGTTTATAGATATAATTTAGGAAACACTATAGAGGCATTTTAACCTATACTCTCTACTATTTAAGGATAATAATATAGGAAATCTATATATTTCTATTAGTAAGCAAACCCTTATATAAAGTTAGATATATACTCTAGCTAAATAGACTAATAGAATAGTAATAGTATAGATAATACTATACTATATATAATAAGGCTAATTATATTAAGGCTAAGTAGGCTACTAAGGCTTTTATAGCCTGAGAATGCCTTTACTAAACCTTTTAGTAAGGTGCTATAAAAATACCTAAAAGGTAAATCTTTTAGTAAGGTATATATAAGAGACAACTCCTTAACCTCCTAAGAGGTTCTTATAGCTAGAAGCATAAAAAGCTCTGCTATAAGCAGGGCTTTATACCTATCTCTCTTTCTTATTCTATAATCTATAATAAGTTCTCTAAGATATTAGTATTAAACCTAATATATTAATATACTAGCTATATATAAGGTATATCTATTAATATTAATAATATATAAAATATTATATAAAAGTTTAGTATTAATATAATTAATAAGGCTCTCTATTTTATTAAGCAGTCTATATAACACTAAGAGTATATTATTAATATAGTCCTTAAGAGAGCTCTTATTAATATCTCTATAAGGAACTTATAGATATACTAACTTATTATAAATAAGTAAGCAGACTTAGTAGCAGAGGTTAGATAGATTATTAAGCACTTTATAGAGTAGCCCTTCTTTAAATAGACCCTCTATAATACTAAGACAGAAGCAGCCCTTTAGGGATTAGTAAGTATAGCTTATGCTAACTAATAGAGAGAGTATTACTAATAATAGCATAGCTACTAGTAGATAAAGCAGTAATAGAGACAGTATTAGTAATATAGGTAATAGGTGAGAGGATAAGTTAATAGATATTATTATTAAACTATAAAGTTAAGGATTATAAGGCTGTAGATAGGTATATATAAGTGCAGCTATAGTTAGGATAGGTAGTTAGCAATTATAATTACGTGACTCAAGGCTATATATATTATTAAGAGGCGCGGCGCGGAGTTAGAAGGTCTGTTGCAAAGCAGGTAAAATCACTATGTAGTAGCCAGAGGCTAAAGTTATCTTTTAAACTACTCTAACTAACTTATTAAGCCTCTTTATAGAGCTTAATTCTTATTTTTAGCCTTAATTTTATTCTAGTTTATAATATAATCCCCCCTCTTTAATAAGTTTATTTTTAAACTTATTAAGCTATTAATTACTTAGTAGCTATTTAGAGATTACTTAATAATAAACCTTAATCTTAGCTCTCTATAATATCTATAAATTTAAAACTTAGTATTTTTTATTTTAATTATATTAACTCTTTCTTAAATAGTTAAGTAGCTTAGAGAAATAGTAAGTTAGTAATAAGGTTTCTATTCTCTACTCTAGCTACTTTTATAGCTCTATATCTAACTTCTAAGTAATTACTTTTTTTAATAAAACTTTTTTTCTTTTTTAGGTTATAGATTACTTAGTAGTTATTTATAGTATTATAGTTAGATATCTTTCTAAAGATAGTAGCTTTTCTTTTTAAGATAAAACTAAAATCTATTATTATTAAGCTTTATTTTAGATACTTTGAATTTATTTTTTAAATTAATATATTTTTCTTTAGTTACTTTACTTTTATAATCTTTATTACTATATAGTAGTATATAGTCACTATTATATAGTATCTACGGCCTCTGGCCACTGCATAGTGATTTTACCTGCTTTGCAACAGACCTTCTAACTCCGCGCCGCGCCTCCTGACAATACACACAGTGATCGTAACTATCCTAACCATAGCTGCACTTGCATATGCCTATCTATAGCCTTACGATCCTCAACTTCACAGTTCGATAATAACGTGGTTTTTGATTGCTCAATTACTGCAGACTACTAAACTGTTAACTTATCCTCTCACCTATCACCCGCGCTACTAACGCTGCCTCTATCACCGCTTTGTCTGCCAGTCCTCTTATTTAATCGGGCTAACTAACGCCTTTGCAGCAGCTATGCTATTATTAGCAATGCTCTCTCTATGTCAAAGCAGTCAGCATAAGCTATACTCACTAATCCCTATAGGGCTGCCTCTGCCTTAGCATTATAGAGGGCCTGTTTAAAGAAGGGCTAATAGATAGGGTGTGTAATAACCTATTTAACTTCTAAAGCTAGGTTTGCTTGTTTTTACATAATATAACTATATATATTAGTATCCCCTATAAGGGTATTAAGGTAAGCTCTTCTAAGAGCTATACTAATAATATACTCTTTATATAGGCTAGGTTAGTTAAAGAAGGAGGAGTTTTTATTAATTATATTAATACTAAACTTTATAGTAATCTGGTTTATATTACTAGTAATAATAGGTATGCCTTATATATGCCTAGTATATTAATATGCTAGGTGTAGTGCTGCTATCTTAGAGGATTTATTATAAGTTAATAAGGATAAGAAAGAGGGATAGGCATAAAGCCCTGCTTATAGAGCTTTTTATGCTTCTAGCTATAAGAACCTCTTAGGAGGTTAAGGAGTTATCTCTTATATATATAGTATCTTACTAGAAGGTTAACCTTTAAGCAAGGAGTTATTAGATATCTTATATAGTAGTATTCACCTTACTAAAAGGTTTACCTTTTAGGCGTTTTTCGCAGCACCTTGCTAGAAGGTATTTCCAGGCTATAAGAGCCTTAGTAGCCTACTCAGCCCTAATATAATTAGCCCTGTTATATATAGTATAGCATTGCCCACGCTATTACTATTCTACTAGTCTATTTAGCTAGAGTGTGCGTCTGACTTTGTGTAATAGTTTGCTTGCTAGCAGGAATATATCAGGTTCCTATATTATTATCCTTAACTAGTAGAGGGTATAGGTTAAAGTGCCTCTATAGTGTTTCCCAAATTATGCCTATAAACTAGGTAAATTTGTTATAGTCTTTTTTGCAGGGGGCTGCGTTATAACTATAAACTTAATATAGTATCTACTACCTATAAATAGACTAAGTAGAATAGAACTTAAGAATTAAGACTTTCACACCTTTTATACTAAGACCTACGTTTTATTACTATTTACTACCTTATTATTTCTATTTACTATACTCTTATTATATATCTTATTACCCCTCTTAGTACTGCTATAGATATACTAAGATAGATACTTATATTTAGTAGTATAATATCTAGATTTTTTCTTTTTAGATCCTTAACTATACTAAGTTTCTTTACCTTCTAGAAACCTCTAATTATAATTACTTTATAGTAGGAGCCTAAATATAGTATAAAAAGTAGATATACTAAAAGAAAAGCTCTAGCTTAGAGAACTCTATTACTATAAACTAGCTAATATCTACTATAGAGCTATCTTTCCCCTTACCTTACTTTATAGAGGTATAATAAAATAAAGCTTATTATATTATAATATTTATATATTAGTATTAATATAATCTAGTGATTTATAGCCTTAGTTAGGTATTTATTTATAATATTATAGTACTAAGCAGTCTATATTAAGATACTAGCTAAATATTATAAATTCTATAGATATTCTATAATAATAGCTAGATTAATAAGCTGCTTAATATTAATAGATAGAACGTTAATATATACTTACTATAGGAGACTATTCTTAGTATAGCAAAAGCTCTTCTCTACTACTATAACTTTAATATCCTTAAGGGCACCTTTAGTAAATTTAGCTCTAAGGAAGCCTAAGTTTATAATAATAAATAGCTTAGCTTTATAGTTATATAGTAGCCTGCTATATTACTAATACTAATATAACTACCTTAGGAACCTAGAGCATTAATAAAAACAGAGACTTAAGTAACTATTAGGGTATTATTAAACCCCCTAACTATAAGTTAGTTAACTGCTCTATTAGTATATTTTACTACCTCTTTATATTCCCCACTAAGTAGTATCTATACTATCTCTACTAGAAATATTACTACTATAATAGTTTCTTTAGGCCTTAGTATAGTAAGATAGGGCTCTATCCTCCTAAGCTATCTATAATAGGGTTTCTTTAGCTATAGTTTGCTGATATTAAGAGTTTCTTAATAGCTTACTAAGAACCTAATACTTTATTATATCTCTAGTAAAATAACTAATATCTTTTAGGGCTTTTATAAACTCTTCTTAAATATTCTTGCTTTAGTAATTATATAAAGCTTTACTACTTAGATATAGCTAATCTCTATATTTCTATTATAGCTAGCTTTATAGGTAGCTCTATAGAAGTATAGAGTATTCTAGCTTAATATATCTTTATAATATAGTAAGGAGCTAGTTTTCTATAACTAAGAGATTATATATTATTATAAAGTAGATATTTAGCTCTCTTACCTCTTATCCTTAGCTAAGAAACCCTATTACTATATTAATATTATTTCTTAGTGGGATATCTTACTCTAGAGCTCTATCCTATTTTAGTAGATCTATATCTTTATAGAACCTAAATACTAAAGTTACTAGTTCTATAGATTACTAGTATTATATAACACTATCTAGTGGAAATTTATACTTACTATAATAGAAACCTAGACTTAGCTTTAGGAGAACTAATTTACTGTTAACTAAGTAATTAGTAATAAGAATATTTACTAATATACTTAGGATATCTTTAAGTATATAATGATATAAAGTTCTATTACTCCCTACTAACTACTTACTATTTTCTACTAATCTCTTAACCTAAAACTCTAGTGGTTTCTCTATAAACTTAGAGTAACTAATATTATTAACTTATATCTCTCTCTTATAGAGGAGAAATACTATACTATTTATTATATCTATACTCTATTTCTAGTAGAGCTAATAGCTTACTATACTCTATAACTAGCTACTCTAAATAACTCTATTTATTAAGGTTATTTATAGTCCTTTTAGGATTTACTATAATAGAACTATTAGTAAAGCTAGACTAGGAATTATAGAAAGTTTTAATAGAATTAAGTTAATAACTATAATAATAAAGTTCTATACTAAGCTAATAAGTCTATTAGTAACTATACCCCCTTAGATAGCTACTATAATACTTAGAAGCCTTAGAACTAGCCTTATTAGTTTAACTACTTATAAAGAATAGCTTAATATTATTATAGTAACTAAGCTTATTAGGTTTTTAAAGATACTAACCCTAAGATAGTTATTAATTACTTTATTAATAATAGCTATAAGCTTATTAATATCTATAAATAGCCTAATCTCTTAGATTTATACTAACCCTAAGTAGGATAGATAGGTATTTATAACTCTAGCCTAGCTACTCCCCCCTCTTAAGCAGAAGAAGTTAATTACTAATCTATATAGGATAATCTTATCTATAACTTAGGTAGTACTTTAGCCTCTAAAGCTAAGAGATCTCTCTTTATAGACCTTATTACTAGTGCTACTATCTCTGCTCCTACTTTTATTACTAACTTTACTTTAAAAGCTAGCTAAGTTATTAATACCTCCTCTAAGCTATATAAGAATACTTATCTATATAAGTAAACTTACCTCTAACTCTATATATCTATCTATATTAATAGATCTATAGAGGAGGTTTATATTAATATAGATACCTTTCTTACTTTAGTTAACTACTAGTAGATAAATTGCTTTATTAATAAGGTTTATATTACGCTAACATCATAACCCGCAAAGCGGCAGGATATGCACTGCAATCAATAGATATATATAAGGTTATATAACCTATCACAGAGCATATATATATATAGTTTAACACCACTGCCTATATAGTTAAGTAGAACTTCTAAATAGATATATATTAACTTAAGGCTTTTAATATATATATATATATAAAGGGAGCTCTAAGTCCTATATAAACCTTAATTTAGTATAAAACTAATACTAATTAGTAGTTAACCTTATATATTATACTACTTAACTTCTGCAGATTAGTAAGGATATTACTTAAAGAGGTAAAGTGATAACTTCTATACTAGGTTTATAATCTAGTATATAAGGGACTTATCTTTATACTACTTAGGTTATTAAGTATAAAGAGTAGGTTTACTTATAGTATACCTATCTTAAAGATCTTAATATACCTCTATATCTATTATATATATAATAACTTTATTAATATAACTTATTACCCACTAATACTACTTAAATAATAAGAATAAGAGATAATAGATAAATAAGAAATCTATAACTATTATAATAAACTAGTATAATAAGAACCCTACTATAGAATTATCTATCTTAACAGGATCACTAGTTCTAAGCTTAAGATCTACCCTCTCTATATCTATATTATAGTTCTTTAAAAACACTAGAAACCTATAATATATATACTTATATATACTAGAATATTATAAGACCTTTACTTAAAATACTTAAAACACTCACTATAAAATAAGTACTATTATTAACCTTATAATTATAGAGGAGGAATTGCTTTTAACCTAGAACTATAACTTATACCTAAATAAGGAGCCTATCTAACACTACTAGTAGCTTTTTACTAAAATTCTATATTATTTAATATATAGTAAATAACCTACTAGTAGATATAGTATAAGACACTAAAACGCTGTAATAACTTATAGTATTATTATTAATACTACTAATACCTGCCTAAACCTAGAATTATCCTAACTAAGAGGTATAAAATAAGGATATCTATCCCTTCTTACCTTGAAATAATAGAGTATATTTTCTATTTAGTTTATAGATAGGAGTATAGCTTAAGGATTATTATTTATAGTAAGTATAATAATACTATAGTAAGTAACTATAGCTACTACTATATAACTTATAATATCCTTATTACTACTACTAAAACCTAGTATTTCAAAGGAAATAATAAAAGAAGATAACACTAAATAATAGTAATCCTGCTTTATAAATCTATAAGAGTTATTATAAAGGTAAGAAATAAAGAACTTTACTTTAACTATACTAAATCTAGTAACTAGAGAACTAGCTATCTAACTATAAATAAGGAAGACTTATACTCTAGTAGAAGCTTTAATAAGAAACTTAACTAGCTAAAAACCTTACTATAGTATTTTTTACCTTCTTTTATATAATATTATTAACTACTATAGTAAATCTTTCTATACTTAGCTAATTAACACTATAGTTAAACCTATTAGTTATAATAACTCTATACTATTAACTTATTATAGAACCCCTAATCTCTCTAAATACAAAGATATTTATAAATAACTATAACTAGGGCTAAATATATAAATTTAGTAATAAGACTATAGAGAAAGAGGTAAATACTGAAATTCTCTTTTATCTTAAGATCTATAAAGCTAATAGCTTTATAGATATAGCTTTATAAAGAGAGTTTATATATAACTTTATTAATCTACTACTTAAATTTTAGAACTAAGCTACTATAAATAGTATTTATAAGAGATATATTATAAAACCCTATAATAAAAATATATAATAATATAGAGGCTATATAATAGAGGTTGATTACGTAATACAGTGTGTTACAGTACTAGTAGTACTGTGTATACTATTAGAAGAAGCCTCTAGAAAGCTATAGAAACTGCTAGCTTTTACTGCCTAAGTTAAGGTTAAACCTAAAAGGGTTTTAGGTTACTGAATTACTTAATAAATAACCTGAATAAGGAAATAAGTGGGGTAGCTTAGCAAGCAGCTTATATAGCTATAGAAGGCTCTAGAATCCAAGCCTTAAGTATAAATAACTCGCCTCTCCCTCTCTAGAATACTCCCTTTTACTTAGAAGGTAGACACTTTAATATTAACTTATTTATACTTATTATTTCCCTTTTAAGCTATGAATTACGTTATTAACGATTATATAACCTAAGAGGTTATAAGCCCAGCTTATATAAGCTAAAAAACGCTAAATAATACTAAAAAAACCCGAAAAGCCTAAAACAACGAAACTGAGATTTAAACCTTAAGCCCTTCTATATAAGGCTAATATCTATACTGCTATACTATATAACCTCCTACCTATTTATACTATTAATAATAATAACTATATCTATAATAGACGCTAAATTCACTGTCCCTAAGCTTAAAGAAGCCTCTAACTATACTACTTAGACTTTAAGAGTTAAGGCTCTTTTAGCTAGTAAGGAGATAAATATTAACTTAGAGGCACCTATAAGTAAGTCTAATAAGGACCTAAATAATAAAGCACTAGCTTATATATAGCTATTATGCACTAATAGGCCCCTATAGGTTATAAAAGACGCTATAATAGTGCCTGAAGCCTGGAAAAAACTCACTAATTTATATAAGTCTAAGGGGTTTATAAATAAATTCCTAACTTATAGGGAATTCTTTAATACTACTTTAGAAGACTTTAATAGTATAGAAGGATACCTTACTAAAGTTAAGGAATTAACTAATAATCTAGCTTATTATAAGCTAGCTTTACCTAAACAGGTTATTATAGCCTGGATTTTAAATAGCTTAGATAAAAGCTATAAGGGTTTTATAACTAATATAACCTAAAGCCTTAGGGCTAACCCAGAGGCCTATACTCTTAACTCTTTATTTGCTAATTTATTACATAAATATAAGAGAAAAGGAGAAAAGAACACTATAAATTATGCTAAAAAGGGGCCTAATTGGGTTAATAAAAAGCCCTGGAAAAAACCTAGGGGTTTATTCTGCAAAAACTATAGAAAAAGAGGCTATACTAAAGAGAACTGTGCCTTTTTACACCCTGATAAGGCTCCTGAATGGTAGAAGCCTAAAAATAATAATAATAAAAAAGCTAAAAACCCAGCTTAACAGAGCTATAATTCAGCTAAAACAGTTAATATAACTATTAATAACCAGCCAAAAAACACTATAAATATAGCTAATAATACAGCTGAAAACTCCTCTATTACTAAGGATTTTAACCTTATAGATATAAACTATAAAAGAGGAAATACTCCTCTAGCAGTTAATAACTTCTATGAGGAAGATTATAAATTTGAAAACGTAAATATAATCCATAATAATAACCCTTATAACAATAATAATAATAATACTAACCTATGACTAGGTGGTTTAATAAAGCAGGAATTTAATAACCTAAAGAACTACTATAACCAGAATATAACTAGTTCTTTAAATAAAATCTCTTTCTGTTTAGATACTGCTGCTACTATTTATACTATTAGTGATATAAAATATCTATATAATATAAAAGATATAAAAGAAAGGGTTAAATAGGGAGAAGCAGGCTATTTAACTGCCACTAAAGAAGGATCTATAAAACTATCCTTTAATAATTAATATTCTATAATATTAAATAATATTTACTATATACTAGAGCTAGATATTAATTTACTTAGCTAAAATAAGCTTAATAACCTAGGAATAGCTTCTATCTTTTAGAAGCAACCTATTCTATATAATATAAAATAAGATAAAATACTAGCTATAGGGTAAAAGAAGAATAACTTATACTTCTTTAATATACCCTCTACTAATATAAATAATAATAACAATAATAATACTGTTAATATAACTAAAGATAACTTATATAATAAGGCTATACTTTATAAGCCCTACTATAATAATATACTATAGCATAAAAGACTAGGTTATGCTAACTATAAAGCTATATAATAGCTAACTAAAGCTGCTATAACTAATACTAATATACTATATCTTAATAAAAGAATACCTTATGAAGCTTGCTTTAAAGGCAAGTTAACTAAGAAAGTAAAATATAATAACTATATAAATAAACAATATAGCTACTTAGATAAAGTAGCTGGAGACCTATATAGACCTATAAAACCACCTACTTATAATAACTATAAGTGGTTTTTAATACTTATAGATAAATATACTAGGTATATATAGGGATGTCTTCTAAAAATAAAAGATTCTAAAGAGGTATCTGCTACCTTTAAGGAATTTATAAATATACTAAATAATAATAATAATAATAAACGGGTTAAGGAATTTGATACTAATAGTGGCTTAGAATTTAATAATAAACGAATAAAAGCTATATATATCTATCAGGGTATTATTTATAATATAAAGCCTCCTTATACCTATAAGCCTAATAGCATAGTTAAATAAATAATTTATACTATAGTAAATAAAGTATGAACTATACTATATAATTCAGGTTTACCACTATACTTATAGGGTGAAGCCTTTTTAGCTGCCTTATATTTATATAACAGAACCCCCTATAGCTCTATAGGCTATAAAACGCCTTATGAGTTAAAGAATAGCTATAAGCCAGATATATCTAATATAAGAATATGGGGTAGCATATGCTATTATAAAAATAAAGACTCTAATCTAAAGAAACTAGATATAAGGGCAAAAAAGGGAGCTATAATAAACTATAGCAAAAATAGCTATAGAATATAGGATCTAATATCTAAAAGGGCTTTATAGTCTAGAGATATAGAAATCCTCAAAAATACCTTTATATCCTCTAATAATAAAAAGCTACTAATAACTATAAATCGTCCATTAAATAATAATAATAATAATAATAATAATAATAATAATAATAATAATAATAATAATAATAATAATAATAATACGGCCTCTGGCCACTGCACAGTGATTTTACCTACTTTGTAACAGACCTTCTAACTCCGCGCCGCGCCTCCTGATAATACACATAGCCTTCGGTTATATAATCGTAACTATCCTAACCACAGCCGCACTTACACGTGCCTATCTACAGCCTTATAATCCTTAACTTTATATATAGGTTAATAAGGATAAGGAAGAGAGATAGGCATAAAGCCCTGCTTGCAGAGCTTTTTATGCTTCTAGCTGTGAGAACCTCTTAGGAGGTTAAGAAGTTATCTCTTATATATATCTTACTAAAAGGTTTACCTTTTAGGTGTTTTTTATAGCATCTTACTAGAAGGTTTAGCAAAGGCAATTCTAAGCTATAAGAGCCTTAGTAGCCTACTTAGCTCTAATATAATTAGCCCTATTATATATAGTATAGTGTTATCTATACTATTACTATTCTACTAGTCTATTTAGCTAGAGTATATATCTAACTTTATATAGTAATATTTAGAGGGTTTACTTACTAGCAGAAATATATTAGGTTTCTATATTATTATTCTTAACTAGTAGAGGGTATAGGTTAAAGTGCCTCTATATGTTTCCCGAATTATGCCTATAAACTGGGTGAATTTATTATAGTCTTTTTTTGCAGGGGGCTGTGTTATAACTACAAACTTAATAATAATAATACTAGCTCTAATATTAAAATATAAATCCCCTAATCTAATATTAATAAAGAAGCCTATACTTAGGTTAATAATAGCGCGCTACTTCTAATAATAGAAGACTGTCTAAGGCTTAATATATTATCTGCTATTAATAAAACAAATAAAAAGGCTTCTTATATACTCTCTACTACTAGTTTAGTAGAGCCTGCTACCTATAAGCAAGCTATAACTAATATAAATAAAGATAAGTGGGTTAAAGGAATGCTTGCTGAAATAAAAGAGCTAGAAAATATTAATATATAGGAAATAATCCCTAAACCACCAAAAGATAATAATATAAATATATTAGGTGGTAGATAGGTATATACTTTAAAAACTAATATAAAAGGGGAAATTCTACGCTATAAGGCTAGGTGGGTAGTATAAGGTTTTAATTAATATATAGGTATTAATTACCTTAAAACCTTTAGTACTACTTATAGGCCTGAAAGCTATAGATTTCTACTATATTATAGTATATATAATAACTGGAATATATAGCAGTATAATATCTCTAATACCTTTATCTATGCAGAGGTAGATAAAGAGATATATATATAACTGCCAACCAGTTTTATTTATAATAAAAATACTAATAAGCTAGAATTTGATATAAATTCCCCTATAAAACCCTATAATAATAACTATATACTGAAGCTTAAAAAGGCCTTATATAGCTTAAAGCAAAGCCCACGACTATAGTATAAACACCTATAGTCTATCTTATTAAATATAGGCTTTAAGGTTTCACCTTATAATAAAGCCTTATTTATATTAAATAATAATAATAAGCAGGCTTTAATAGCCTGCTATATAGATAATATGCTTATAGCTACACTAAATAATACTATAACTAAATATATATATAACTCTTTATTAAAGAGTATAAAAATAAAGCCTATAGGGGTGCCTAGTAAATTCCTAGGCTATGAAATAACTATAGACTGTTAAAATAAGGCTTTATATATATATTAAAGCTAATATATTAAGAAAATACTTAATAAATATAATAAAAAGCATATATATCTAGCTGAAATACCTATAGATAATAATATAAAGCTATATAAGAATAAAGATATAGCTAAGCTAGAAGATATAACTATATATTAATAGTAAATAGAAGCCCTGCTTTATTTAGCCTTAAAAACTAGGTTTAAAATAGCTCTAGCTGTTATTACCTGTGCTTAATATATAAGTAATCCTTCTAAAGAGTACTTTATAGCCCTAGATAAGATATAGGGCTATTTAAATAAATATCCTACTTTAGGATTATATTATAACTGTAATAATAACTAGCTATATAATAATAATAATATTATTGGATTTTCAGACTCTAATTGGGCTGGAGATCTAGATAATAGAAAGTCTCTAACTAGCTATATCTTTACCTTTAGACTATATAATATAATTAGCTGGAATAGTATTAAATAAAAAATAGTTGCTTTAAGTACCTGTGAAGCTGAATATATAGCTTTAATAGAGTCTATAAAAGAAGCTATATATTTATATAATAACTATAACTATATATATAAAGTTCTAGGCTATAAGGCTTTAGATAAGTCTAAGATTTTAATAGATAATAAAGCAGCTTAAAGGCTAGCTTAAAACCCAGAATTTTATAAAAAAGTTAAGTATATTAATATAAAATATCATTTTGTAAGGGATAACGTTATAGCTAAAAACGTATTCTTATATTACGTTAATACTAAAGATAATATAGTAGATATATTAACTAAACTGCTAGCAAAGATACTTTTTCACTCAATAAAAGATATTTATAATATATCAGAAAAGGGTTTTTTACTAGATTATAATAAACCTATTAATAGATATAATAAAAATATAAAAGACTCTAATATTTAAAGAGTTAATAAACTTCTAAAATAATATAATAATATATATATATCTGGTTTTCCCTAATATAAATACTAGAATTTTTCCTATAAGGTTTTTTCTAGTATAATATATTCTTATAATAATAATAATATAATATTATAATAATACTGGTTTTTTCCTATTAGGTTTTCCAGTATAAAAGTCTCTTAAGCAATAAGCTATATATAATATATATACCTTAAGGGGAGATATAAGAGATATACTATAAAACCCTATAATAAAAATACATAATAATATAGAGGCTATATAATAGAGGTTAATTACGTAATACAGTGTATTACAGTACTATTAGTACTGTGTATACTGTTAGAATAAGCCTCTAGAAAGCTATAGAAACTGCTAGCTTTCACTATCTAAGTTAAGGTTAAACCTAAAAGGGTTTTAGGTTACTAAATTACTTAATAAATAACCTAAATAAGGAAATAAGTGGGGCAGCTTAGTAAGTAGCTTACGCAGCTATAGAAGGCTCTAGAATCTAAGCCTTAAGTATAAATAACTCGCCTCTCCCTCCCTAGAATACTCCCTTTTACTTAGAAGGTAGACACTTTAATATTAACTTATTTATACTTATTATTTCCCTTTTGAGCTATCGATTACGTTATTAACGATTATGTAACCTAAGAAAGTTTATAGTTATAATACAGCCCCCCCTATAAAAAAGACTATAATAAATTCACCTAGCTTATAGATATAATTTAGGAAACACTATAGAGGCACTTTAATCTATACCCTCTCCTAGTTAAGGATAATAATATAGAAACTTAATATATTTCTATTAGTAAGTAAACCCTTATATAAAGTTAAATATATACTCTAGTTAAATAGACTAGTAGAATAGTAATAGTATACTATATATAATAGAGCTAATTATATTAAGGCTAAATAGGCTATTAAGGCTTTTATAGTAATGCCTTTACTAAACCTTTTAGTAAAGTAAAAAATACCTAAAAGGTAAACCTTTAAGTAAGGTAAATACTACTATATCAGAGATAACTCCTTAACAAGAAGGTCTTTCCTAAGGGGTTCTTATAGCTAGAAGCATAAAAAGCTCTATAAATAGAGCTTTATACCTATTCCTCTTCCTTATTCTTATTAACTTATAATAAATTCTCTAGGATCTTAATATAATACTTAGTATATTAAGATACTAAATACATATAAAGTATACTTATTATTATTAATAATATAAATTAGATTACTATAGAGTTTAATATTAATATAATTAATAAAACCTACTCCTTCTTTAACTAATTTAAATAATACTAAGAGTATATTATTAATATAGTCCTTAAGAGAGCTCTCCATAATATCTCTATAGGGAACACCTAAATATATACTTATATTATATTAAGTTTATAGTTATAACGCAGCCCCCCTATAAAAAAGACTATAATAAATTCACCTAGTTTATAGATATAATTTAGAAAACACTATAGAGGCACTTTAATCTATACTCTCTACTAGTTAAGGATAATAATATAGAAACTCTATATATTTTTATTAGTAAGCAAACTCTCTAAATATTACTATATAAAGTTAGATATATACTCTAGCTAAATAAACTAGCAGAATAGTAATAATATAGATAATGCTATACTATATATAATAGAGCTAATTATATTAGGGCTATATAGGCTATTAAGGCTCTTATAGTTTGGGAATAACGCCTAAAAGATAAACCTTTTAGTAAGGTACTATATATATAAGAGATAACTCCTTAACCTCCTAAGAGGTTTTTATAGCTAGAAGTATAAAAAGCTCTACTAAAGCAGGGCTTTATATCTATCTCTCTTTCTTATTCTATAACTTATAATAAATCCTCTAAGATATTAGCACTATACTTAGTATATTAATATACTGAGTATATATAAGATATACCTATTATTACTAGTAATATAAACTAGATTACTATAGAGTTTAGGATTAATATAATAATAAAAACTCCTCCTTCTTTAACTAACTTAGTCTATATAAAGAGTATATTATTAATATAGTTCTTAAGAAAGCTTACCTTAATACCTCTATAGAGAATGCTAATATATATAGTTATATTATATAGAAATAAGTAAATATAGCTTTAGAAGTTAAATAAGTTATTATATACCCTATCTATTAGCTCTTCTTTAAACAGGCTCTCTATAATACTAAGGCAGAGGCAGCTTTATAGAGATTAGTAAGTATAGCTTATACTAAATAGAGAGAGCATTACTAATAATAGTATAGCTATAAAGGCATTAGTTAGCCTAATTAAATAAGAGGACTAGTAGATAAAGTAGTAATAGAGATAGTATTAGTAGTATGGGTAATAGGTAAGAGGATAAGTTAATAGTTTAGTAGTCTATAGTAATTAAGTAATTAAAAACTATATTATTATTAAACTATAAAGTTAAGGATTATAAGGATATAGATAGGTATATATAAGTGCAGCTATAGTTAGGATAGTTATAATTATATAACTAAAGGCTATATATATTATCAGGAAACGTGGCGTGGAGTTAGAAGGTCTATTATAAAGCAGGTAAAATCACTATATAGTAGTCAGAGGCCTTATTTTAGTACTATCTCTTATAGTAGAAAGATTTATTCTATAGCTTAGAGATATCATATAAATATATATCTAATTCTAAATAGAGCTTAATAGGATAATATTAATAAACCTTCTAAGTAAAATTTAAAGTAAATACTCTAAGGATTAGATTATAAGAATTATTAAACCTCTATATAATATTATAAAAGCTAGAACCTATTATTAAGTAATCTATAGTAAGTATTATAGAGAAAAGTTTAAGATAGAT
Source organism: Colletotrichum neosansevieriae (assembly GCA_036785495.1). Taxonomy (NCBI): domain Eukaryota; kingdom Fungi; phylum Ascomycota; class Sordariomycetes; order Glomerellales; family Glomerellaceae; genus Colletotrichum; species Colletotrichum neosansevieriae. Next base: position 52,460 of record JAVHLV010000072.1, on the reverse strand, counting down.
TAATCCTTATTTAATCTATACTTATTAATCTCCTTAATTACTATTAATAGCTTTAGTATTATTAATATATAAATTAATAATATAATTAGATTTTTAATACTAAGTTTCTCTAAATAAGAGGACAATAAACTTATAAAAGCTAGTTTTACTATAAAGGATAAGTAATAACTTAACCTAAATAATCTATTAATATTTAGTAATAGTATTATTATACTAAATATAAATAGTAGTCTTACTCTATGCTAAAAGGGATAAGGAAATAAGATTAAGCTTATTAACTTAAAGGCTACTTTAACTAAATAAAAACAGTAATATATTTAGTAAAGAGCAAGAGGTATATATATTATATTAATTTACTAACTAGAAGTATACTTTAATCTATCTATAGTTATATAATATTAAGAGCTAACTACTAAAAATAAAAAAGTGCTTAATTAATACCTTAAATAGTAAAAAGAGAACCTTAACTATAGCTTTATATTTATATCTATTAACTTAATAATAGTTAAACTATTTATTTTTATTAATAGCTCTTTTATTAATAATTTAAACTACTTATTATAGATTAAATTTATTATTATTCTTATTAATAAGATAATAAATAATAATATACTTATAATCTATAGTAATATTATTTACTTTAGTTTAATAAAGTATAAGAGGGTTACCTAAAATATTCTAGCTTCTAAAGTCTATAATATAGTTACTAATATAGATCTTATCTATATTATTATAATAAGACTTTAGAAGATTACTAACTGTCTTAGAAAACCTTATATCTCTATAATTATCTATACTAATTTATACTTATTATATAAATACTTTATTAAGCTTAGTACTATTAAAGAGAAATAACTAATAATTAATATTATAGTACTTTAATAGTTCTATAAGAGGAGGGAGATCTATAAGGTATAATAGATTAATAATAATAATAACTCTATAGATATTTTTATAAAGAGTATTCTAAATTAGATCTTTAAGCACTTTATTAATAATAATAAAGTAATAGATTATATAGAGAGATAGGTAACTTAAGAAGAGAAGGCTAAGAAGTTAGATAAATAGCGCTAGGTATACTAAAGTAGCTTTAGTATCTTAGAGGAGAAGGATTTACCTATATTAAATATAGAATAAGATTAGTATATAATTCTATACTGTTTTTTATATTTTAAACCTACCTTAGGCTTATAATAGGTATTAATAATATAGAAGTATATTTTAGCAGGTTATAGTATATCTAGCTTTAAAGAAAAGACTACTAATATTATATTAATACTATAATCTATAAAGTAGTGGGATATATACTATAATTAATATAGATATATAAGGTTATATAACTTATTATAGAGTGTATATATATAGTTTAACACTACTGCCTATATAGTTAAGTAGAACTTCTGAATAGATATATATTAACTTATAGGCTTTTAATATATATATAAAGGGAGCCCTGAGTTCTATATAAACCCTAATCTAGCGTGAAACTAACAGTTTTAGTAATTTTAGTTTTGATAAATAGTTATTACTTACTTTTAGCTCTATTTATAGTATAACTATAAATTAGTAAAGCGTTTTTTATATTTAGATCAGTAGTATATTAAATATTTAATTAATATATTTATTACTTAAAAAGAAGATATTAATTAAACTAATTATTATTATATAAGATAATTATAGAGTTAGATTTTAATAAAGAGGATATTTTAATAAATATATACAGTTTTATAGAGTAAAGTAACTGAATAAAGTATTCTAGGTATATAAATATAGTTTAGAAGTATATATATATTAAGGTAAAAGAGCTAAGCTTATTGCTATTATTATATATTAAAATACTTATTAAGATATATATAGATTTATATTTAAGTTTCTAATTATGAAATAGTAAATTAATATACTTAAAGTATATTCTATAGTTTAAACGCCAACTTATTATTTATTAACAAAGAAATATTATTTTATTAATATAGATCTATTTTAAATATATTTTAAGATATCAAAGTATAAATTTAAAGGTAATACTTTATTTAAAATATCTATTCTAGCTATTAGGTCGTATTAATATATAATATAATATATATTAATATATATAACTATCTAGATATATAAACTATAAGTTTATAGCTATAGTCTTAGTATAGCTTAAAAAAGAGATATATAGTTAAAGTATATTTATAGTAGTTTATAGTTTTATAATTTATAATCTTAAATCCTTTAACTTTATTACTATAATACTATATATAGAATAAGTAGAATACCTAGCTTAGTGTTTTAAAATCTTAATTATAGAAAGTATTTTAATATATATCTTTAGGAAACTCTTTATTTTATCTCTATTTATAGTAAAGAAGAATACTATATTGCTTATTATATTAAATATATGCTATATAACGTATATAGTATAATGTAACTTACTAGAATCTTAATAATATATATAGCTTAATTTAATATAATAAATTATAATTATATATAATTATAATATAATATATAATATTTTAAAATACTCTAGTTTGGAGTTAGAAATAAAAGTTAAATAAGCGTGTTAATTATAGTTATATAAGCGAAGCTATCTTTCTACTAATTTATAGTATGCTTAGTGCACCTCTTATATATTATTAAACCCCTACATTACTACTTACGCCTCTGACCTATATGCAGTTCAATATTACGCCGCGCGCAGCCCGCCTATTGTGGTACGGCGCCACTTGCGGTCGTTACAGATTTGACATGTACTTCCACAAATGCATAGTCAGGTTCTCCGTGGCCGCCGCTGCGAACCTATGGCTCGGGCAGTCGGCCAATCTCGAGAGTTCTTCCTCCTTACTGCCGCCAATTCTCCCACTCGACTTGTCTGATAAGTCGATCGCAGCGAAACAAGCCTCGCGCACATGTCGGACTGTCTGTGGCTGTGCCGAGTTGTGTTGTTTATCCCTTGCTCAACGTCAGCTTGAACATCCGCTTCGCCCGATAAGTATCGAGCCATTTCCATCTCTCAAAGTGTTGCTGCATACCTCAACGTAGTTCACCCACTCGACGTCAACCATAGGTACGTACTCAGACGCCCTCATGTGTCCTAAGTATGCTTGACATGCACCCTGCTCTTTGCAAACTTCTTCTCGGCTCCAGCTAACCTCGACACCGCCAGAAAGCCTCGGCCGATCGCAAACCGCTGCGATCGTGACCATGTCTGCCTTCACCCTTCGGCGGCGCGCCCTTCCCGCCGATCCCCCGACAGAAAGCGAACCTTTCACTCCCCGAGATGAAAGTCCCGACAAATCCGACAAGCACGTCCAGGCCGTACAGCACCTAAAACCCAAGACGAGAAAACGTCGCAACACCGCCATTTTCCTCCTCGGCAGTCTGTTTGGCATCATAGCTGCTGGCTTCTTCGCCAAAAGCAATGATCTCATAGACTTTCCCGAGCTAGGTGAGCTCAGTATGGATAGTCTGTTTGACGTGCTGCCCGCTGGTTTGGTCAAGGATATGCGCGATCTAGTGGTCAGTAACACCTCTTTTTTTGGCCACGAAGGGGACCTGGGACCCAGCTGGGCGGAACTAACACGGCTACTCGTAAAGCAAGGCGAGCGCGAGTTCGTCGACAGCTACGATGCCTTCTCAGTAGGTTTACAGGCGCGTGCCGAGGGCCTCAATGCTCACCACCCCATGATCATGGTTCCCGGCGTCATCTCGACAGGTCTGGAGTCTTGGGGTACCACCAACGTCTCCCGCCCCTACTTCCGCAAGCGTCTGTGGGGTAGTTGGAGTATGATGAGAGCCTTGGTTCTGGACAAGGAGAATTGGAAGAGGCACATCATGCTGGACCAGGACACAGGTCTCGATCCTCCACACATCAAATTGCGCGCCGCCCAAGGTTTCGATGCGACAGACTTCTTCATCACCGGGTACTGGATTTGGAACAAGATATTCGAGAACTTGGCTTCCATAGGCTATGATCCGACCAACTCTTTCACCGCCGCATACGATTGGCGGCTGGCCTATCCGAACCTCGAGACTCGTGACCAGTACTTCACGAGGCTGAAGTCCTACATCGAAACCGCACATGAGTTCTCGGGTAAGAAGGCCGTGCTCGTGTCTCACAGCATGGGTGGACAGGTCCTGTTCTATTTCTTCCACTGGGTGGCGTCTGAGAGCGGTGGGCGCGGCGGCGACGACTGGGTCGACCGTCACGTCGAGGCATGGATCAATGTCAGTGGCTGCATGCTTGGCGCGGTGAAGGATCTTACGGCGGTGCTGTCCGGCGAGATGCGGGACACGGCGCAGCTTAATGCTTTTGCAGTTTATGGCCTCGAGAAGTTTTTGAGCAAAGAAGAGCGGGCCCAGCTGTTTCGCGCAATGCCAGGCATCTCATCTATGCTCCCTATAGGAGGGGATGCGGTCTGGGGCAATGCTACCTGGGCTCCTGACGATCAACCAGGCCAAGACTTCTCCTTCGGGTCTCTTCTCAATTTCCGCCAGGGCATGAACTGGACGACTCCAGAACGCAACTTGACGGTGGAGTCGGCCATGGAGTATTTGTTCAACACCACAGAAGGCTGGTATCAAAAGCATATCAAGAACAGCTACTCACACGGAGTAGCGCACACCGAGGCCGAGATCGAGGCCAACGAGAAGGACCCCCGAAAATGGATCAATCCATTGGAAACCCGACTGCCATTGGCTCCAAACATGAAGATATACTGCTTCTACGGTGTCGGCAAACCCACCGAGCGAGGGTACTATTACCGATCCCCCGAAATGCCGTCCCTCACCAACCTAAATATCACTATCGACACAGCTTATACACAAGGAGAGGTGGACCACGGTGTTGTTATGGGTGAGGGCGACGGGACAGTGAACTTGTTGAGTACCGGGTACATGTGCAATCGTGGATGGAACTACAAGCGATACAACCCGGCAGGTACCAAGGTCACTGTAGTCGAAATGGAGCATGAACCCGAGCGATTCAACCCACGAGGCGGACCCAAGACGGCAGACCATGTGGACATTCTCGGGAGACAGCATCTCAACGAGCTGATCTTAAGAATCGCGGCTGGAAAGGGCAACACGATTTCGGATTATGTCGTCAGCAACATCCAGAAATACGCAGACAAGGTCAAGGTTTACGATGATGCTCAGGGCCCAGTTCGAGAAGTTGAATCGTAGTAATATGGTCTAATTGACAGCTGGACAATACCAGGACAGGTTGATAATTACTCTCGTCCAATTGGACTCGGTTAGAGGCGTTTGTGGCGAATGATGATAGAGGAGGGTATAGGCACACCCGGCGGCGGTTACGACATGAAAATACCCTCTTGTTTAGTCAATTGTATTACGGTAATTCTCCTAATTTGAAGCATACACATGGATCTCATAGCATCTAGAGAAAGATGGAAATTGATCCGGTACTGTTCGAACAACGCGGCAGAAATTGACATCTGTGTTCGTTGTCGGATATCATTCCTCGCATTTACTGGCTCCGGAGCCGACTTCATGAAGATCCAATATGTTGACGTAAGAGTCCCGTCGCCGACGGCCAAGATGGAGTACCGGAGTCGCTCGGTGAGGCGTGCAGTGTCCCCCGCTTCAACTGCCCCAAGTGTTAAGTGCACAGCGCAGTGCCAGCTGTAAGTAAGCTGCTGGGTCCAGCGAGCTCCACGCCGAGTAGTGCCAATAAGGTAGAGCGCGCCCAGACCGGGTGCCCTCGTGCTGTGGAGATTGTTGTCAAGCCTGACCATGCCATGTGTATCAACTCTCCCGAGTCGAAACTCCTACCGGCCTCATCTTCATCCCACGAAATATCTCCGTTGCAGTCGCAAAACGACACATCCCGCGCCAGTGATGCCGGCCGTACTGGGCACCAATTTTTGGGGATTCTAGCATCATGGCCGACTTTGATGTCTACGAGTCTCTCGAGACCCGGCAACAGTTCTGGGAAGGTCAGTCGCTCCACGTCCATGGCGTAGCCCTCAATTATGCTCTCTCGGCCTGCCCATATCCGTCTGTTCTGGCATTTCCTGGGCTGTTTGTAAGGACCTCGTGACTAACTTCCGTCTTTATGCCAACAGAACTCGACGACGTCGTCACCACCCAGTACCAGTCGCACGATTTGATTGACGAGACGCTGAGAGCCTGGCTGCATCTTGCTTCCAAATTTAGAGAGAAGTTCTGCGATTCCGAGGCTGATGTCGCCACTTGCTGCGAGAAGCTGGTCTATAGCCATCTGTTCCGCGATAACAAAGAGTATATTCGCACTCAGATCGTCTTCAGCCTTCTCCAGGAAGATGATCACGCATCGCTGCACGTCATCGCCCTATTCCTCTTGCTTGATGGTCAAGCCGATGAGAGCGCCTTCTCCCGCATGATCGAGGAAGCCTGCTTTCCTCGACTGCTCGAGCTGATCAACGGGCGCAAGCACCAAGACCCGAGACTCCATCGGCTGTTGTTGGAGCTCATGTACGAGATGTCTCGCATTGAGCGCCTTCGCACTGCCGACCTGATGCAAGTCGACGATGGCTTTATCACCTACCTCTTCCAGATCATAGAAGAACTGTCCAACGATGCCCACGACCCGTATCACTATCCCATCATCCGTGTGTTGGTATGCTGCGCGCTTGCCTTCGATTTCTCCCCAACTTGCATCGAATGCTTTGCTGACCTAGCTATAGTTGGTTTTGAACGAACAGTACATGCTGGCTTCCACTGACGTCGCTGCCGATCCAACATCTCCTACCGCGCCGCTTACGAACAGAGTTATCAAGTGCCTTAGTCTCCACGGTTCTCTTTTTCGCACGTTTGGAGAGAACATTATATTGCTTTTGAACCGCGAGACAGAGACCTCCCTGCAGCTTCTCATCCTGAAGCTTCTGTATCTTTTGTTCACTACCAAGGCCACCTACGAGTACTTCTACACGAACGACTTAAAGGTGCTACTCGACGTCATCATTCGGAACCTCATGGACTTGCCGGACGAGAAAACATCGTTGCGACACACATATCTACGAGTACTATATCCCCTTCTAGCACATACGCAGCTTAGCCACCCACCTCATTACAAGCGCGATGAAGTGAACAAAGTATTAAGGATACTCGGCGGGCTGGGCAACTCTCATTTTGCGCCCGCCGACGAAACAACCGTAAGGCTGGTCGAGCGTGTAACAAAAGTTAAGTGGCTGGACGATCAGGAGGGCTCTGGTGAGGCAGAGGTAGCTCGAAAGTTCTTGGGCATGACCTTATCTCGGTCAGATACGGCAAGTAGCATTAGTGTTGTCGACGTGGCAGCAGTCATGGAGAAGCCTGGCGTTATTACCCCTAGTCGAAAAGCCGAGGCCGACGCGGAGGCCAAAGGAGAGGGACCTAAGGCGAGCACCAGTCCATTGCGGCCAAAGAAGCCGTTGCCTGAAGTTCCCAAGCATCGGCATGGTATTCCAGTCGGCCAGACAGCAACTCTACATTTGAATGGCCATAAGAAAGTACCGCCCAAAGCACCCCCGCCGCGCCGGAGAACGAAACTCAAGCCAGTCGAACCGACGACTGCGGACGATACCCCCAATAATGAGCCATAATGTCCGTCGGAATAAGGAAAGCCTTGATCCTGGCCACCGGGCAGAAGGAGATGATGACGAGACTGGGCGTTTGTACTATTTTAAAATAACGAATCAGGCGGGAAAGGCTGGAGGAGGCATCACTATTTCAAAGAGATTGCTAGCGCACAGCGTTCAGTCATGGCATAGCAGGGCGTTTGGGTTCCGAGAAGCAACATCGTTGTCCACCAGAGCCTGGGAAAAGTCGAGAGACGCGGAATATATTTGCGGGATCCTGATGAATTGACAAGCTTTTGACCGAATGATGGCGCGTCCCTCATGTGACTGGGAGTCTGTTCGCACGACGTCTCCGTGGTCGGAACGGCCGCGGACCGAAAAGTTCTACATGGGTGATGAAGAATAGTCTCGATACCCAGCCCGGAACAGGCGGGAATGAAAAATCGACCATGCAAGCATCGGGAGCATTGCCACCAGTACGAGGCCGTATTATGTCGTGGTGCTGTTAATTTCAAGAAACCAACATCCAGCGAAAAGTCTCGAGGGACGAGCTTGGTCGGAGCAGTAATGAAATTGGAATTCCCGCAAAAGAAGGGCTCCGACCTCTGCATCTTCTGTTGTTTTTCTTCCGCATCACCGTAGAGGAGAATTCTCCGGGTCGGCAGGACGGGATTGCCGATTAAGCCGTCCCATCTGATGTTGCAGCAAGCAAGCACACAGCATGCGCCTGAATTATTTCCTCGGTAACCCAGGAGACAACGACTGCAGATGCCAGGAGAGGAAACGGAGACACTTGCTATCTGTAGCTGACTGTAATCGATTGCGGCAAGCTTATTCGCATTCGGCAACGCCAAGGGAGAAAGCAGGCCGCGGTCGACTGACTCGAGACAGGAGCTTGTACGAATATCGTTCTCTCCGTGGCTCACTAGCCTCACCGACCAATTGACAACGTATTTTGCCATGTCCAGCAGGTAGCATCGGAAGCCGGCTGGAAAACAGACGGAAGAAGAAAGTAGCTCACCACGTTGCATAGATGACGACATGTGTCTCCGAGGTGTTAGGTTGGGCAATGTGCTCTCTATCGAAAGAACCGTTCGGAGTGATGACGATCACCGCCAGGACGGAAGTGGGTGGTGGTTGGCTGGCTGGATCCGTGGCCAGACCTTTCAGATAATAGTGACGAGATGATTGGATTCTCGACACGACTCCAGCTTCGATGTAAATGAGGTGAGCGTGCGCTCAGCGCCTATAAAGACGTATCCGCAGCTGCGGTTGTACCTTAGTTACGTCGCGGGGAAGGTTTCCGGGAGGGTGCGGGGCGCGAGTACGTCATAGGCCAGGCTCATCGTTGCAATGAGAACTTCTTGGCTTTCTTGTTTGCGACCAAATTGAACACCACGCGATCCAGATGGGTTTTGTCACGCCAGGGGCTTGCTTGCACAAGGATCAGGCGCAGACAAGCTGTCCAAGGGGAGAAGTGTCGAATCGTATAGTATAGGATGCAAAAATGATAGTATATAGAGTGTGTAGCTATCTGGAAATCTCTATACATAGATCCTTATATTATTTATACCTAAAAGTAGCTAAAGTAGATATTACTTTATTATACTATAGTTACTAGTACTTTTATATATATTTAGTATATTACTATATATATTAAAGAGTTAATTTAATATATCTCTTTAGTTATAGTATAATATAGCAAAACTAGCTAAATTTTTTAATTAACTTTAAAGTATTTAAATTTAGTATATTTAAAGTTATTTAATATATTAATAAATGACTTTATAACTTTATTATTTACTTATTTTATAATTTCTTTTTTAGTATTATTTTTTAATATTATCTTTAGGATATTATAAAATATTTAAGCTTTTAGCTCTTAATTATAGTATTATGATTTAATTTTTTCCTTACTTAAGGGTTTATAAACTCTACTTAGAGTATTAATAATAATAAATTTAGTTATTTAATAGTAACTTAAGAATATTATTAATAAGATAGATTATTATATAGAGAGGGTATTACTTTCTTATAGTTATGTATTCTATTTTAATCAAACTACTTTACTTTATAAAATTACTTATTTATAATTAAAGGGATTACTACTCTTTATTACTCTTTATTACTATTTATAGAGTATCTTAAGGAGGTATTAATAATAATAATAAGGTTTTACTAATATTACTCTTAAGAATATTATTAACTTCTAAAGAGAAGTTATTATATGAGTATCAAAAAGTAAAATAAACTTAAGTTATTTATATAAATTAAGTTTCCTATAGATTATATACTTTAAAACTTAAATATTAATATAGCTTCCTCTCTTTCATATTAATATAATATTATAGTTTGAGAGGTATTTAGTAAGTTAATTTAATAAATATAGTAATATAAGAGTTACTTCCTTAAATTAAATATTAAGTCTACCTAAATCTAAGCTTAATATCACTATTAATACTTTATAATTTCTCTCTTTTTTAAGCTTCTATAATTATTTATAATTTATTAATAAAGCTTAATAAGGTAATGAACCTTTTATAAAACTACTATAATAAGAGTTTTATAAATCTATTTATTATTAATTTAGTTAATAAAGTATTAATAACCTTAATATATCTTTCTATAACCTCCTATTATAACTAATAGTTCAAAATATTAGTATAATAGAGTTTTATCTATAGTTAGAATATCCTTTTTATAATAAAACCTATTATTCATGAATTATTATACTAATTATAACTTTCAGTATATTATTAACTATAAAGTCTATATACTTAAATAGTGTATTATTTAAGAAAGAGTTTTACTATAAAGCTATAATAAGTTAATTTTCAAATAGCTCTTTTTATGCTATTTATAAAAAAGCAAGAAGCTTTACTTTTATAATTAATATAATAGCTATATTCTTTTTAATTACTCTCTATAAAGTTATTTCTCTAAAAAGCTTTATTATAAATAATCAAGAGCTTTTATAAATTAGAGTATTATTAATAAAATTAGTATTTAATATAACTTTAAAGCTTTTAGATAATTCTTTTAAGACTTTATATTTTAAGTATAATATCTTTATTTATATAAAGTATTAAATAGGTAATTAATATATAGGCATAAAGTTTAGATAACTAAGCATAAGCCTTTACTAGGTATTTAATTCTGCTTCTCCTATTAGTTAGAAAAAGGATCTCTCTATAAGTATTTCTAAAGCAAAGATAGTAAGCCTTACTTCTTTATATATTTATTCTTTTATAATCTTTATAACCTTTTATTATTTATATTGATAAATCTTAAACTAAACTCTTTTTTTAGAGTATTATAAATTTTAAATTATACCTAGACTTCTTATTTTACTAACTATTACTTAATATTTTCATTAGCTTATCTTCTCCTAAATACTTAGCTATAACTACTTTCTATTACTCTACTCTCTTATTATTTTATCTATGCTTAAGATACTTAACTTGCCTCTTATTTATTATTAAGATAAAGTAGATAGTTAAAGTACTAACTTATTCTAGCTACTAAGAGAATATCTATATTTCTTAGCTAGTATAAACTAATATTTACTCTATATTATAAGGGTATTAGTAAGCAGCGCTAAACGTGTGCTAAACCCTTGCAGAACCCTTACACACACACTTTAAAAGGGGCTCCCACACTATTAGAGAAGAAGCTAAGTTATACTTAATATACCACTATATACCTATTATTATATAAAGTTATTATTCTTTCCTGGTCTAGGCCTTTAGCTATTAATACCCTTATAATTATATAACTTCTACCTTATCTTAAAAAGACTAACCTGGAATAATAGCTATATACCTAACTATCTGCTATACTATTACTAATACTAGCACTAATAGTGAAAACTTTTTACTAGCCTTATCTGCTATGCCTACGCCCACTATAATAACTAATAATGCAGCTATGCCCTTAACTATGCCCTTAAGTAATGCAGTTATTAGAGAACTCTTATATATTATTTAATGCTAGGGTTATAATCACGCAGATCTACTATATACTCTTGCTGCCTGCACCCTAACTACTATATGCTAATATAAGTACCCTCTAGCCTACTCCTATGCTACCCTTAAGGGATAAGTAGCAGATTAGCTTACTACTATATAGAATATAAATAACCTCTATAACACCTCTAATAGCTACTATATATAGTAGGTACTTATAAAGCTCTCTTCTATACTTTAAATATAGTAGTAAAACTATACTTCTACTCTTAGCTATAAGGCTATATAGGCTAACTTTTTAGTATTTACTTACTAATCTTATATTAATCTAACTCTCTAAGAGTGGTAACTATATAGCCTACTTTATAAGGCCTAATAGAGCATAGATTAGAACCCTCTCTGCTTCTTTGCTAAGTAGTTAGTAATATTATAGGTATTAGAAATACCCTATAAGGATAGCTATATACTAGCTTTTTCCTTCTTTTACTATCTAAGTTTATAGGTTTAGAGGGACCTAGAATAGTAGCAGTTTAATAACTAGAAGCTGCTAGATATAGCTATAGTTACTAAGAGAGCCTGGAAACTATACTATAAGCAGTATACTATTACTAAAGTGTTAGAGACTAAATAGCTTATAAAGACTATATGCCCCAGAGACTATATAATATATAGTTATATAGGCTATACTGCTAATAAGTGCTAGAAGAACTATACTTATATTATTTGCTTCTAGAAGGGGTATATAGAGGAGTATTACTGCTAAGCTAGTAGTAACCTAGTACTAAAGGTACTAATAAAGGTATTAAAGGTATCTATAAATACTATATAAACTATTAAAGAGGTTAAATACCTTAATTTATTAGAGGATAACTATTAATTATAGTTATAGTATTAAAGACTGCAGTTATATAGCTGCTATTTAGCATATAATTAGTATATCCTTAGTGTTAACCTGAGATATATAATAGTTATAGGTATATATTAAGTTTATGATAACCCTATTATATTATAACTTTTACTAAATATATGCTAAATAAGCGCTAGAATAATACTAAAATAAGTAGTATTTAGATATTTAGATAATTAGATTAAATTATCACGGGATATTATTTAAATAAGCTTGCAGCTAAGCCTATAAGAGCTAATTTAAGCCTTGGAGACTAAGACCTTAGAGAGGGGGGTAATTATAAGGGTATTAGTAAGCAGCGCCAAATATGCGCTAAATCCTTATAAAACCCTTATATACACACTTTAAAAGGGGCTCCTATACTATTAGAGAAGAAGCTAAGTTATACTTAATATACTACTATATACCTATTATTATACAAAGTTATTATTCTTTCCTAGTCTAGGCCTTCAGCTATTAATACCCTTATATATATAGTTTTAGATATTACTAATTAAATAGAGATTAGTTAGGCATTATTCTTTAGTTAGCTATAGAGAGCTATAGCTATCTTATAGTTAAGAATATAGTAATATAGATCTTAGTAAGCAGACTTCTAAAGCTATTAATATAAATATACCTTCTATTCTATAAAAGCTATTTCCTTAATAAGCCTGTTATAGATTTTATAATAATATAGAATACTATACTATATTAAGGTAGAATAGTTATAGATATAGTTTCTAAGAGATATTAGCTATAGGTTTCTATTAATAAATAGAAACTTTTTTATAAACTAATATATCTTTACTACTAGAGTAATAGCTTTTTATAAAAGTATTATATAGAGTTTACTAAGGCATTCTAACTTTAGGCTAGTATATTCTTAAGATATTTTACTATATATAGAATTTCTTACTTATTAAAAAGCTTAATAAGTACTGTAGTTAGTAAATAACTATTAAGCTTTTTATAATTGATATATACCTTACTATTATAGATATCTCTTTAGGTTAAGTTAAACCTAGGAAACTATTCTTAGATAATAGTATATATATTATATACCTAAATACTAACTCTATAACTAGTATTCTTAATTATAGCTTTAATAGATTTCTTAAGTTATTTATAGAGAAGGTAGGCTAAGGGTATAAAGCTTAGTAGGTAATTATATTAGCTATACTCTAAATTAGGATAAGGTTATAGAAGCTATCTTCTCTCTTTATATATTTCTATAATAATCTACTACTTATATCTATATTTCTAAGATCTTTATTATTATAGCTTATTACTCTTACTTTAGTAAGAATCTCTAAATTAATTATATTAAAAGATATATTATATTAGCTAGCTATAAAACTTATAGCTATAATACTAAATAATTCTATATTTATTATTCTTAATATATTTATTAGCTTAATTAAAAAGAGTATTAACTATAGATTTAGGCTTTTTAGGTATTAAGAAGTTTAAGGTCTTAGTAAGTAGTAGTAAAGAGTATTTATTATATAGTAGAGTTTATAAATATATAGTTTAGTATAAAGAAGCATAGCTTTTTAGAGAGCTTAATTAATAAGGAGGTAAATAGAGTAAAAAAGAGTTAGTATCTAATATATAGAGTAATAAACTCTATATCTCCTATTATTAATAGATATATTTATATAACTATAATAGGTTAATCTTAAGCCTTTGCTCTATACTAATTATATAGCATATAAGACTAAGTATAGTTAAGAATTATACTGCTTTAAGCTTTATGAGCTATTAATTAGGCTTCTCCTTAGGTTATATAAATATATTAGCCAAGTATAAGGGTAATATACTATAGTTAAAGCTAAGTATAGATATTATAATATATTAAAGTTAGATAGTAGGTTAATAATATATAAAGTTATTAATAAAAAAGATTTTATAGTTACTATAAATCTTTTATAATATCTTATTTATACTAAGTAAGCTAAGTAGCTCTAGCTAGGTTTTAAAATACTCTAGGTATACACTAGTAGCAAAGATATTATAGAGAGCTTTATTATCTCCTTATCTATAATACTAGCTTATATTAATCCTACTATTAAAAAACCTAGGGAAATCTGTTAAACTTAATACTTAATAATATTAGTATTTAAGAGAAGAGTTATAGTAGGTAATATTATTACTATAAGCTTTATATCTTAGGTTATAATATACTGAGGGTAAAGAGCTAAATATAGAGATTAGTAAAGATATAATTAATAATAATATTATATAGATATATACTAATTACTATTAAATAATATAATTAGTAATAAAATAGTAATAAAACCTAAAGTCTTACTTAAAATAAATAAGTTTACTAACTATAAATAAGATATTAAATTTATTATTATTATAATATATAGTAGTAATTTTGGGTTTTATTAATATTATAAGATTTTAGCTTTTATTATCTCTTTTAATAGAAAAAAGTTCTTTTTATATTATTAAGGTTTTATAGTTTCTTATTAATGTATTAATTAAGAGTTTTAGTAGCTTCTTAAAGAAAGAAACTAGACCTCTAGCTACTATATAGTGATTTTACCTACTTTATAACAAACCTTCTAACTCCACACTACGCCTCCTAATAATACAAACAGCCTTTAGTTACGTAATTATAACTCTCCTAACTATAGCTATACTTATATCCTTATAATTCTTAACTTCACAGTTTAATAATAATATAGTTTTTTATTACTTAATTAGTATAGACTACTAAGTTATACTAAGTAGCACTTAAGGCTAAATATAAAAAGAAAGGTTAGCTAAAGAATAGCCAACCTATTTTTAAAGTTAAATCTAATAGAGATAAATCTAACTTAGATATAGTTAATAATAATTTAAAGTAAGATAAGTAGAACTACTCTAGAATAATTATTATAGTTCTAATTATATTAAAGCTAATTACTAATTATATTAACTTAAACTATAGAGTTTATATAATACTATAGTATAATTAATATCTACTCTATAAAAATATAGTCTTTAATAACTATAGTATAACCTATCTTATATTATATAGCCCAGACCTCCTCTAGAGCTCTCAGCGCTACTAGCACTATCCTCTAAGCACTGCACCCACTATATAAGGCTCTATATATAGACCCTCACCTATAGCCACTCCTTTTCTGCCACAATAGATAACTTCCTCCCACTTACCCTATGCCTATATATATAACAGTTATAAGCCCAGCTCTACTAACCACCCAGTTTACTCCTAACTATTACCTATAGGCATAGAAAAGTTAATCTCACACACTCTTTTTATATCTATATATATTATACCTCAAAGACCTATATATTCATAATAACCTCTACCTCTTTTATTATTACTTAGAAGCTCACTCACCCATATAACTAGCCTTACTAGGAGCTTACCCTTTACTACCAAGCTATTTAGCACTATATATAGAAGTATATTAACCTATCTCCTAACACACCTAATATACTATTACTAGAGCAGACCTAATCTCCTATACTTAAAAGTACTATAAAGCATTAATAAGCCACTTTATAAGCCTATTAGAAAGCTAAGTATTAGATATAGCATACACACTAAACCACCTACTATAATATATATATATTAACTAAGAAGTTACCTAAGCCTACTCTACTACTCCTAGTGCTTTTAGAGGATATTCAGAAAGAGCACACTATATACTGCTATAACTAGGAGCTTACTACCACTAAATAGGAGGAGGCTAGTACTAGTTACCACTATATATATAACTTTATTATTGCTTTAGTTAACCCTAATATACTTACTACTATATAGCTTAAGATTATATATAACAAAAATGCTAAGATATCTATTTAGAAGCTTATAAAAACCCTCCACTACTATCTCTGCTCTACTACTAGTTCTATAAAGGCTACTATATAGGAGGAGTACCTTTAAACACTCTACACACACACCACATAGCCTATATACTAGTATAATAAGTAGTATACTATATTACAGACTACTAAGATATATAATACTCTAGAGATTATTAACACTCTTAGTATTAAGCTATTCCTTAACACTGCTACACACTACCTCCCAGACTAGGTAAACTATATATAACTTATACTACTAGCTACTAAGCAGACTAGGATACTTATTTAGCTACTCACTAAGTATAGAAGAGCATTTATAGCTATCCTCTATAACTATAACTACTTTACTAATAACCACCTAAAGAATTATAGTATTTATACCTCACTTACAAACTGCTCTAATAACACTAAACCCTCTTCTATGCACTCTACTAAGGGCTAGAACTCTACTAACAGAGGCCCCTAGCCTCAGCACCCACTAGGATACTTAAAGTGGAAATACCCCTATAGTTTCTGCTATAAGTGGCCCCCACTTAAGTGCTGCTAGCTCTAAAAAGCACTTACTAGTAAGGGAGATATCTGCGTTAATCCCAAGAATACTAAAGATATTAAAGAGCACTTACAAATAGATAAGTGATATACCCTTACTAGTAATATCTAAGCTACTAGATAGTACTGTAATTAGCAGTAACTACCTATAAACGTTAAGTACTAAAAAGCTGCTTTAAAACCCCTCTATTATACTTAATTTTTCCTTTATTATATAATTAACCTATATACTAGTACTATAGTGCTAAAGACTATACTTATAGAATAGTACATTTTTCTAAGCACGTTATGCTATTAAAGACTATACCTATAGGCTAGTATAATATATATTTACCAGGCTTATATACCTAATAAGCCCCTTTAGTAATAACCAGAGGCAGCCCCCTATTATATTACTAATATCTTGCTACACACTATAAGTATTATATATACCCTATTATAGATAGCTTCTTTTCTATTTAGAACCAGCTTCACAGAGACCACTCTGCTAGCCTGCTCTGCTATTTCTGGGGGGGTGTGTTGCATAGCCTAGACCTCCTCCAGAGCTCTCAGCGCTACTAGCACCATCCTCTAAGCACCACACCCACTACACAAGGCTCTATATATAGACCCTCACCCATAGCCACTCCTTTTCTGCCATAATAGACAACTTCCTCCCACTTGCCCTGCACCTATACGTGTGACATCTTATTAATAACCTTAATCTTCTTATTCTAGACTTATATAAGCTATTAGTATCTAGCTATTTTATAGAAGCTAGAAGTTCTTCTTTACCTATTTAGGGTAAAGAATAATATATTCTAAGATAGGTTTTAAATAGTAAAAATAGCCCTAAAATAGAGAATCTTATCTTAGAGAATATTATATATATTTAAAACTTTTATATTAATATATTCTTAGAGGTAAAGCTAAGTACTAAAGATATTTAGTATTATAGTTTTAACTATACCCTTTATTTTAGTAGTATTACCTAGAATATTATTCTTAGAAAGCTAGATTATAAGAGTAACTTAATATTTCTTAAATATAAGTCTGTTTTATCTTACTCTTCTATTTTAATAAGTTAAAGTAGTGTTATTATTGCGCTAACACTATAACCCGCAAAGCGGCAGGATACGCGCTGCAATTAATAGATATATACAAGGTTATATAACCCATTGCAGAGCATATATATATAGTTTAACACCACTGCCCACATATTTAAGTGGAACTTCTAAATAGACACATATTGACTTATAGGCTTTTGATATATATATGCAAAGGGAGCCCTAAGTCCCGTGTAAACCTCGATCCGGCGTAAAACTAACAGTTATAGTAATAACTTACTTACTTAATAAGTTCTAAAAAGTGCTATAAAAGCCCTTTTATAAGCTTTATAGTAATAGATTAGATTATATAATATTATAGTATCTTTGCTTAGAGTATCTTAGTTTATATATATTTACTTACTTAGTTGATAATATATAGAGAGTGAGGATTAAAGGCTCTTCTTAAGTTAAGTATAAAGTTTATACTATAATCTATACTAAAAAGGTTATTTTAAGATATAATTTAAAAGCTAGATCTATATATCTATATTATTATATTAGCTAGAACTTATTTAACTTTTTAGAGAGCTAATATTACTCTAGTATATTATAGTTACTAATTATTAAAGATAAATATACTAAATATCTACTTAGATTTAGGCTTATAGAAAAAGACTATAAACTAGTTACTAAAGTTATAATATAGTTTAAAGCTTAAATATAGTACTAAAAAGGTTTATTAATTTATAAGATCTACTTTAATATTAAATACTCTATAATTATAATAAAGAGCAAAACGGAATTTTAGTAATAATATATTAGAAAAGAGATTAAACTAGAGAACTATCTTCTATATATAAAAGAACTAACTAATATAACTAAATATATAAAATAAGAGGTAATTAATAAAGATATTAAAATCTAGATTAGAGTAGGGCTTCTTAAGGATATATAGTCAGAGAGCCCTTATATAGATATCTATTTATTTAATATAAGTCTAAGTAAATCCTATAGTTAGCTCTTACTAAATTAGGTTAAGGATTAATAGTTTTCAAACTATTACTATTAGTATAAACTAAAGCTTATTTTAAGCCTCTTAAGAAACCTTTAGCTATATTAGGGTTAGATCTATATATATAGATATAATATATACTCCTTAAAATAGAAAAGGAAATAGAGTAAGAAGAAAAGGAATTTCAAGATTTAACTAAGGAGATATATTAAGTATCTAGTAAGCTATATTCTAAATATTTATAATCTATATTAAATTTAGATCTCTAAGATTAACTAAGTAATTATAATATAGAATATTACTTTTAATAAGTATAAATTCTATTTACTATAGAATAAGGTAATTATAATAAAATATACTATTATATAGAGAATTATTAATAGAATCACTAAGTCTATTAATATAGCTAATATAATTTTAGAATACCTAAGTGACTTTGAGGAACTAAAAAAATCACTAGGTAAATTAGAGGCCTTAACTTAAGCTACTTAAAATATTAATATATAAAAGTATACTATAAAAGATGCTTTAGATATAGTAAAAGGTTTAATAACTCTGGATAATACTATAGAGTCTAAAAATATACTAAAGATAGAGAGTAGGAAATAGCAAAGTATAGAGAATATTAGAGAAATAGGGTTATTAGTGCTGGATTTTTAACTATAACTAAACTAGTAGCTAGCTCTAAATATTAACTACTATAATAAAGATAGGAATTATATATAGTAATCTATAGATAAATATATTAATATTATACTATATAAAGAAGGGCTTAATATAAATAAGGTATAGTATAATAGAGAACAGGAGTATTAAAAGTATAAAAAGAAGGATTATAGCTCTATAATAAGATATAGCTACTAGGTTTAGAACTTAGAACTAGGGAATAGAGTATTTATATAGTACTATATAATAATAACTTAGTTTCTAAAGGGAATAATCTATTATAGTAAGACTTTATTAATATCTTTCTGCCTAATTAGTAGAGAGTGGTTTAAGAGGGGGATTATATATATAGAATACTATATATAGTTTTTAGTGCTGCAGTATATATAAATAAGGCTATAAGGCTAAAAATAATATATAAGGAGAAATACTATATTAATAACCTTATTAAACTGCTTAAAAACTAAAAGAACCTTTAGAATCTCCTACTAAAGCTTTAATTAATATTTAAGTAAGTAGCATAAGATAAAATTAAAATACTATATTAAATAGAGATTTAGTGTATTATTAACCTAAAGGATATATATTAGAAACCTCTTCTACTTAAGTAGGTTTTTATCTATAAATATAATAAAGATAGATATCTCTAGTGCTATAAAGTATATATCTATATATATAGAGGTAAATAACCTATAAATAGTCTATAAGAGATATATATAGCTATACTTATAGCTTAGATACTTTAAATAATATTTATAATTATAGCTTATTTTAACCTTAAGATTTATTAGTTTAATATTATAAATACCTTCCTAAATACTAAAATACTAAATAGAGAGCTAGTAATTCATAAGTTACCTAAGAGCTTTAAGTAAGATAATAAGTATATTAAACCTAAATAGGCTTTATATAGGCTAAGGGAGTTACTATACTTATAATATAAAGACTTTAGCTTAATACTCTATAATCTTAGGTTAGAGCTATATAATAAGGATTCTTATCTATTTATAGATCTAAACTATAAAGTCTATATTCTTTTTTATATTAATAACTTCCTTATTTTCTTCTATAAGACTAACTAAGAGAAGGGCTAAAGAGTAATAAGAGGTCTTAAAAGTAAATATTAAGTTTATAGTTATAATACAGCCCCCTATAAAAAAGACTATAATAATTCACCCAGTTTATAGATATAATTTGGGAAACACTATAGAGGCACTTTAATCTATACCCTCTACTAGTTAAGGATAATAATATAGGAACTCTATATATTCCTACTAGTAAGCAAACTCTCTAAATATCACTATATAAAGTTAGATATATACTCTAGCTAAATAGACTAGCAGAATAGTAATAGTATAGGTAATACTATACTATATATAATAGAGCTAATTATATTAGAGCTAAGTAGGCTACTAAGGCTCTTATAGCCTAGAAACACCTTCTAGTAAGGTGCTGCAAAAAACGCCTAAAAGGTAAACCTTTTAGTAAGGTAAACACCACTATATAAGATATTTAATAACTCCTTACCTAAAGGTTAACCTTTTAGTAAGGTGCTATATATATAAGAGATAACTCCTTAACCTTCTAAGAGGTTCTTATAGCTAGAAATATAAAAAGCTCTATAAATAGAGCTTTATGCCTATCTCTCTTCCTTATCCCTATCCTATAATCTATAATAAGTTCTCTAAGATATTAACACTAGACCTAGTATATTAATATACTAGCTATATATAAAGCATATTTATTAATATTAATAATATATAAAAGATTATATAAGAGTTTAGCATTAATATAATTAATAAAACACTCTGTTTTATTAAGCAGCCTAAATAACACTAAGAGTATATTATTAGTCTAGCTTTTAGGAGAGCCCTTATTAATACCTCTATAGAGGATAACTAGATATATAATAATATTATATATAAATAAGTAAATATAGTATTAAAAGTTAATTAGGTTATTATATACTCTATATATTAGCCCTTCTTTAAACAGGCTCTCTATAATACTAAGGCTAAGGCAGCTCTATAGAGATTAGTGAGTATAGCTTATACTAACTATCACACAGAGAGAGCATTACTAATAATAATATAGCTATAAAGGCATCAGCCAGCCTAATTAAATAAGGGGACTAATAGATAAAGCAGTAATAGAGACAGTATTAGCAGTATAGGTAATAGGTGAGAGGATAAGTTAATAGATATTATTATTAAACTGTGAAGTTAAGGATTATAAGGCTATAAGCTAATAGATAGGTATATATAAGTATAGCTATAGTTAGAATAGGATCACGTGACTAAAGGCTATGTATATTGTTAGGAGGCGCGGCGCAGAGTTAGAAGGTCTGTTATAAAGCAGGTAAAATCACTATATAGTGGCTAGAGGCCTTAAAAGTAAATATATACTTAAAGACTAAAGCTCTATAAAATAGTTTCTTAGGATATATATTATATAAAATAGAATAGTATACTAAATCTATTTTATATATAATATATATATTAATAAAGTAGTAAGGAGATTTAAACTTATAGATAGTATTTACCTAACTATATTACTCTTAATTATTAAATTTAAGAAGAATATCTTCTAGGCTATAAAGATATAAATAAAGAAGCTTTAGGAGAAAGTTAGTTCTACTTTATATATTATAGTTATAATATACCTAGATATAGTATTTATAGCCTTATAACTTTCTTAATTCTTAATAAACCCTTCTAAAATATATTTAGTAGCAGTAAACTAGATAATTAGGTATTTATACCTAATATACTTCTTTATAATTAGTTATAGATATATAGTAGATAGTTAGGAACTCCTAATTTTAGAAGATATATTATTTACTAATAATAAAGAGATATAGAGATCTTTATAAAGATATATTATCTTACTCTTTAAAGATACTATTTAGTAAAAAGCTATATAGTAAAGTATAGTTATAATATTAATAATAGAAATAGAACTTCTAAGCCTTAAGTAAATAGTAAAGAAAGTAATAGCACTATATAGGCTTTTTTAGGATATATATCTTAACCTTAGAGATATCTAAAAAGTCTATTATAATAATTAGTAAACTATATACCTTATTATAAACTTAGGAGAGCATATCATAATATAGCTTATATATATTAATATCTAGAATAAATAGTTATACTAAGAGCACTTAGCAGAATTATATAAAGTTATCTATATATTAATAAATTAGATATTAATAGATAGACTTATAAAAAACCTACTAAGAGCTACGTTTAAGCACTTTAGATTTAGCAGGAACGTATAGGGTTCCTGTATTGTTATCCTTAACTGGTAGAGAGCATAGGTCAAAGTGCCTCTATAGTGTTTCCCGAATTATGCCCATAAACTGGGTGAATTTGTTGTAGTCTTTTTTGCGGGGGGGCTGCGTTATAACTATAAACTCAAGCACTTTAGATTAATATTAAACTTTATAGATATATAAAGTAAGATTATAATACTAAAATAAGAACTAGATAGTAAATCTCTCTTAATTTAGAGTAAAGCCCCTAAAGTATAATAACTTTTATAAATCTAGACTAAAATAGTCTTAACTACTATTCTAGTCTCCTAAATATAATATTCTTAATAATATAAATAGATATTACTAAAATAGGTTTATAATATTAAACTAAAGTCCTTAGTTATATACTAAGCTTAATAGCTTTTAGTTAAGCTTATAATTATTCTATAAGGTATAAATAGCATTATATAACTAGCTAATAATAGTCTTTTAGACTTTAGAAAACCTCTCTTCTAGAATATATAAAAGAGAATTTAGTATATACTATAGAATAATTACTATAATAGAAGTAGATATATAAGTATAGCTCTTATAGTTATTATATTAACTTTTAGTATCTCTAAAGCACTTTTTAAATAAGCAGCTAGTTACCCCACTATATATATAATTCTAGTAGGGCTTATTATATTCTTTATAGTCTAGAGGGCCAGTTTCTATAGTGTTTTTACTATAAATTATTAGCTTATTATTAAACTTAATAAAGGGGGGTTTACCTTTATTAAAGGGAATAAAGTTCTTATTAACCTATTTATTAAAATTCTTATTAAAGAAGTGGGGTTTATAGTTTAGTAAAGCAGAGTGAGGTCTAAAGCTATAAACTACTTAAATATCCTTATACTACTTACTTAAATATAGAGACTAAGAGACTATAACTAAAGCCTGCTTTTAGGTAGTTATACTATATATTACTAAATAATAATTAGAAGATATTAAGAAGAAGAAATTATAAATATATAAAGAAGCTCCTAATTAGAAAGCTACTAAAGAGCCTTTTTAAGAGCCTTATTTATAGCTCTCTAGTTAGAAAGTGCTTAGTAAAAAGCTAAATAAGAGTTATAATATTAAATAAGAGATTAGAGATATTAACTATATAATACTTAATAATATAGTTAGGTTAGGTATATTAAATAGTAGCTTTCCTTACCTTATTATTCTTATTACTAATAGATAATTTAGAGTAGGGAGGGGGAGCAAGCTTATTATTATTAATAATAGCTTCTCTCTCTTTATTATCTAAGTTACTATTAGATAATTAGGTATAGAGAGGGAGAATAGGCTTATTAAAACTTTTCTCCTCTATAGATTTCTTATTAATATACTTAATAGTAGTCTCCTCCTCCTTAATAACTAAGTTATTATTAAATAACTAGCTATAGAGAGAAAGGACTAGCTTATTAATAGCAGCCTCCTTAACTTATTTAATAAGCTTATATTTATATACCTTCTTAGTAATATAATAAGCTTTTTTATAGACCTTTTTATTAACTATCCACTAGGCTAAGTTAGAGAGCTTATTAAAAGATATATTTTATAGAAAAACAGTTAGTAATTATTAAAATAATTATTAAAATTAGGATATAATATATATATAATTATTATATAGATATTTAGGTTAATATATAGTTATAATATAGTTTTTAGAGAGAGAAAGTGAGAGTAAATAAGCTGCTTAGAATTTATAAAAGGTAGTAAGTAGTATGCTAACTTAAATAGCACTAAGGAAAATTTTTTAATACCTTAGATAGAAGGAGTAACTTTAGAATTAAACCTAGCTATACCTTCCTAAATAAATAATAATACTTAAAGCTATAAAATAATAATTTAATAGCTAAGTAATCTTTTATAAGATATTTTCTTTATTATAAAAGGGTGTTTATAATTAGAGAATCTTATTTATAAAATAAGTTTAGATAGTTATAAATAGGATTTTCTAGTCTATTATAACCTTTTAATATATAGTATTTAGTTATAGTTTATAACTAAGGGGTATATTATAACCTAGGTTATATAGATATAGCTAATTCTAGCTCTACTAATTAAGTATTACTAATTTAGGTTTTAGTATACTTAAGTAAGGTACTATAGAATAAGATCTAAAATAGATCTATACTAACAGAATAATATTTACTCACTAGTAAATAATAACTTAGTGTCTATACTATAGAATATACTTTAGGTATACTAATTTACTACCTTATAGATAGAAGGTTAATATTAAATTTATATATATTCTAATAGGTGTTCTGATATGCTACAATAATTAGTAATATAGTTATATTTATAAATAGTTAATTACCTCTATAACTATAATACTTTACTAAGTAATACTAAATAGATTATAAATATAATAACTAAGGCTAGAATAATTAATTTAGCTAATTAGTTTATACTAAAACTTTAGATAAGATAATTTAAAATAATAATAGAATTCTTAGAAAGAGAAATAGTATATCTATAAAAGGATAAACTGCTATTTAATAAACTATATATAAAATAAAAGAGATAAAGCATATTTCTATCTTTAAAGTAATTTATAAGTTTAAGATATTATAAAGATAGCTTATTAATAATTTATTACTTAGTATAAAGAAACTAAAGATAAAACTTATAATAATTTAATAATAAATAATAAAGAAATAAAGAGATTAAGATATATCTCTAGTTACTTAGAGAAGAATAAGATAGTTAAGAAAACTAATAATTTAATAATAATTAGTAAACTTTATTCTTTACTTAATTTATAAACCTAAATACCTAATTAGCTTATTTAGTAAATAAAAATACTATTACTAAGTACCTACTTAACTAAGCTACTTACTATAAAATTACCTATTATAACTTTTTAAATAAATAATTAATAATATCTCTATTAATATCTTTATACTTAATAAAAGATATTTTTTAGAAACTTTATAAAGTATTATTCTAGATATAGAAGCTATAGAATTTTTAATAGCTATTTATAACCAGTTTATTATACTTAAAAAAAACTAAATTACTTAATATTATAATTAACTCTATTACTATACAAGGGATAAGTATAAAATTAAAACTAAGAAGAGTAATTAAATTAACAGAAATAATGTTTTATATTATATTAGTAAATACCTCTTTCCTCTTATACTTTATAGATATAAATAAACTAGATATTTAATTTAATAGTTTAAGGAACTATTTATAATAAGGAGACCTAATTATTCTTATTATCTATAAATATAGTTCTCTATAGCTATTATTAGGTATAGAGAAGACTTTAGCCTGGAATAACATTATAGAAACTAAGTTATACTAACTTTATTAATATTTTAGATATCTATTAATCTATTAACTTTATAGAGTTTTATAATAATTAGGCTATTAGGTTAAGATATAGATATTTAAATATTTACTCAAGTTTTATAAATATTACTAACTTAATATAGAAGCTCTAAATTACTTTAAATTTACTCTTAGAAATAACTATAACTTTAACTATACTATAGTTTATTAATATTATTTACCTTAATTTAAAATTAGTACTTTATATAGTTAATATTACTATTATCTTTAATATAAAAGGATTTTTATAGAATATATTAGTAAATATAGTACTTAATATACTTAAATAGTACTAGATCTATACCTACCTTAGATCTCTAGATATAGTAATTACTAATATTAATACTAATTCTAGCTTATCTAAGTAGTATAGTATACTCTATTTAATATTAATAACTATTACTAAAGTCTTTATTAAGGCTTATAACTCTATAAATAAAATTAAGAGGTATTATATAATTCTTTAAAAAGTTTATAATATAATTTACTAAAACCTTCTTAATATAGATTATAAAATAGTTCTCTAAATAGCTTAAAAAGCTATTAATAATACTATAGAGCTAAAAAGCCTAGTCTTAATATTACTTATCTTTAGAGTATATCGATACTTTATTAATAAATCCTCTCTATCTCTAGAAATCTAGAAATAAGTAGCTATTATATAAAGGGTAATAAAAGACCTCTAAGAAGTTTAGGCTTTATATTAGATTTTAAAAGCCCTTACTATCTATAATAAACTAGATATCTATAAAACTCTATAGTTATTACTACTCTTATTAGTATATATCTATTATAAAAAGAAAGATTAATAAGAACTATATAAACTTCTTATTATTTATAGTAAGATCTATATACTTAAACTTCTATATAGACCTTAGATATTCTACTTAATAGTTATATATCTATAGTATAGTATTAATAATATTAATAACACTAATAGAAATAATAATAATATATTACTAAACACTCTAGAATAGAATAGTAAAGAAATAAAAAAGCTAGATAAGATTAGTATTATACTCATACTAACACTAATATTAATAATAATTCTATCTTTATATAAGAGAGAGAGATCTCTAAAAAACTATATAAAAGCTATTATAATACTAACTATAGGTCTAATATAAAGAAGTAATTACTTTATAAACTAAAATAGATAAGAGAATACTATAGTTAATACTATTTATATAATTAATATAGTAAAAGCTTTTAGCTAAGAGATTAGTAATACTATAACCTTTTTAATAGTAAAAAAGTGTTTAAATTATAAACTTACTATCTATTTATATAAAGAGAGTATTATAATAATACTAAGAGAACTTTTCTCTACCTCTAAAATAGCTAAGATAACTATACTTTAGAAATATAGTATTTTTAAGATTATTTTCTATAATATTACTATTTATAGTAAAATCTAGACTTTTAAATTCTAAATAGTTTATAAAGTTAAAGAAAAAGAAACTAACTAACTTTATAAAAAGGTATAACTTATTATTTAAAGTTATAATAATAATAATAAGACTTTAATTCTTATATAATTACTAATAATTTAAAAAGTAATCTAATAACTACTTCTTACTTTAGTATTATTTTTTATAGTAGAGAGATTTATTCTATAGCTTAGAGATATTATATAAATATATATCTAATCCTAAATAAAGCTTAATAGGATAATATTAATAAACTTTCTAAATAAAGACTAAATAAAAACAGTAATATACTTAGTAAAGAATAAGAAATATATATATTATATTAATTTACTAACTAAAAATATACTTTAATCTATCTATAGCTATATAGTATTAAGAGCTAACTACTAAGAATAAAAAAGTACTTAATTAATATCTTAAATAGTAAAAGAAGAACCTTAACTATAGCTTTATATTTATATCTATTAACTTAATAATAGCTAAACTATTTATTTTTATTAATAGCTCTTTTATTTATAATTTAAACCTCTTATTATAGATTAGATTTATTATTATCCTTATTAATAAGATAATAAATAATAATATATTTATAATATATAGTAATATAATTTACTTTAGTTTAATAAAGTATAAGAGGATTCTCTAAAGTATTTAAGCTTCTAGAGTCTATAGTATAGTTATTAATATAAACCTTATTTATATTATTATAAGAATACTTTAGAAAATTACTAACTACCTTAAAAAACCTTATATTTCTATAATTATCTATACTAATTTATACTTACTATATAAATATCCTATTAAGCTTAGTATTATAAAAAAGCTATAATTAATAATTAATATTATAGTACTTTAATAGTTCTATAAGAGGAGAGAGATCTATAAAGTATAATAAATTAATAGTAATAATAACTCTATAGATACTTTTATAAAGAGTACTCTAAATCAGATCCTTAAATACTTTATTAATAATAATAAAGTAATAATTTAAATAGAGAAATAGGTAACTTAAGAGGATAAGGCTAAGGAGTTAGATAAATAGCACTAGGTATATTAAAGTAGCTTTAGTATCTTAGAGGAGGGGGATTTAGCTATATTAAATATAGAATAAGATTAGTATATAAGTTTATGCTATCTTTTATATTTTAAACCTACTTTAGGTATATAATAGATATTAATAATATAAAAGTATATTTTAGTAAGTTATAGTATATCTAGCCTTAAAGAAAAGACTATTAGTATTATATTAATACTATAATCTATAAAGCAGCAAAATATATACTATAATTAATAGATATATATAAGGTTATATAATCTATTATAGAGTATATATATATAGTTTAATACTACTACCTATATAGTTAAGTAGAACTTCTAAATAGATATATATTAACTTCAGGCTTTTGATATATATATATATATAAAAAGAGCCCTAAGTTCTATATAAACCTCAATCCAGCGTAAATCTAACAGTATACTTACTAAATTATTTTCCCTAAGCTATATATATTATAGCTTATTACTATTAAGGGTATTCTACTCTTTACTCTATTTTATATATTATAGCCTCTAGATATTATATTATAGCTTTTTATATATAACTAAGTTAAGAATATTAATTACTATAATTACTCTTTTTAAGCTTTCCTTTATTAAAGTAATATAGATATTATATTATAGAGGGGTTAGTATAATATTATTATAAAATACTACTTAAGCTCCTTATAGTATATATCTAAAAATATATTAATTATAGATATAAAAAAACTTAATAATAAAAGTCCTATTTTATTATTAAAAGTAAGAGGTATTTAGTTTATTATTTTATTAAATATCTTTTTTCTTTAAGCCTTTATAAGATATAAAATTACTTACTATAATACTATAATATATAATATTAATAAAGTAAAGATTAACTAGATAACCTTTAGGACTAAATATATTTATAATTCCTACTTTATACTCTTTAATTAATATTAATCTAGCGTCTATAAAAATAAAGTTTTTTTCATAAATACTATATAGAGTTTTAAGTTATTTAAGGTTATTTAAAATATAAACTATTAAATGTAAATTTAATAAGATTAATTTAAATAGCTTATAGGTATGAAGTATAATAAATACTACTTTCTTAATTTCTACTCTTTCTCTATTTCTTTTTTAAAGTTAATAATCCTTTATAAAAATCTTTAAATAATTAATTTATTTATTAATTCTCTTTTATATTATCTCTTTATTATATTAATTATTATATTATTTAGAGTTTCGTAGTTTAACACTTTATTAATAAATATATATAAATACTTTAATAATAAATATAGACTTAAATAAGCTTAATACTTACTAAATCTCCTTTCTATTTATTTTATTAAGTATTAAGCTCCTTATTAATCTATCTCTTTTTTAACTTATTTTAAAGTTAAGGAGTTTTTATTAAGTAAATAAAAAGATTAGTTATTCTTAACTTAAATACTATACTCTTTATAATATATAACTCTAAGGTTATAGTATTAACTATAAGATATCAAATAAATATCTTATAAAGCTCTATATAAATAAGACCTATATAATCTATAATAAATAATAATATTTAATAATATACTATGTAATATAACACAGTATATTATAGTATTAATAATACTAGCTATACTGTGGACAGAAAGGTCTAGAAAGTTCTAGAAAGCCTTATCTTTAATAAGCTTTCTACCTAGACCTAAAAGGATTTAAGCTATAACTTTAATATATAACTATATCTAAATAGGTTAAATACTTATGCAATCTACTCTATAAGCTATTATATAAGTAATTACGTAATAGAAGCATCTAGAAGGGCTAGAATAAGTATAAATAACGCCTCTCTCCCCTACCTAGCTAGTTACTAGTTAATAAGCAAAAGTAATACCTTATTAATTATCTAAGCTATCTTATATAATATTCTTATTATATAATATAATTACGTAATTGAGCTACCTTACTAAGATTAACTATTTCTAAGATTTCTTTTTATATACTTTTAATAAAGTTATTTAGCTTTAAAGTTTTATTATTAGCCTTTTATCTATAGATTAATTTATAAATTATAGCTTAGGATAAAAAAGAAGTTTAATAAATAGTATAAATAAAGTTATTAAATTATTCTAAGTTTTTATTACTTTTTACTAAATTAATAAACCTTAATTTAGATATAGCTAATCTATACTTATTAACCTATTTAGAAATAAACTTTTAGATTATAATCTTTCTCCTATAGAGGATTTAGATAACCTTTATATATACTATTCTTACTAACTTAAGTTATTAAGTCTTATAAGTTCTATTTTTTACTTTTAATTAAATAATAACCTCAAAAATAAAGTTTTAAGATATAAAATATATTTATTAATACTTAATATAACTATTTCTTCAATATAATTCTTAAATATAATTTTTAAATTAAACTATAACTTTATATGAATTCTTAATATTCTTTATCTTATTCTTATATATTAATAGCTGTATTATATATATTAATTTTGTTTCATTAAGTTATTAAAAAACTATATTAATTTAGATCTTATTAATATTATTCAATACTAAATACTAAAGTAAATAATCCTCTTATTTTATTATTTTAAGTATTAACTATTAAGAAGTTAGCTTTCTAGAGGTAGTTTTAAACCTTTAGTGTCTTTAGAGTAATATCTAAGATAATACTAAGGTTCTCTTTCTCTTTATTCTTTAAGTTAATATACTTTTATAGTTTTATTAACTAAGGTTTATACTAAGTTTAATCTTATTAAAGAGGCTAATTAGCTAAACTATTAAGTTTACTTAAAAAGCTAGAAGCTTTAATAATATTAATCATAAATAGCTTATTATAAACTTATATATTAATAATATAGAGGTAGATTTAATATTATTGAGTTATCTAGATAGCGTTAATTAATTTTATTTATAAAAGTTAAACTATTAATTATTAAATTATATAGTATAGAGTATAAAAATAATAATATATTAAGTATATAGCTATTTAGAAATCTCTATATATAGATCTTCATATTATTTATACCTAAAAGTAGCTAAAGTAGGTATTACTCTATTATACTATAGTTACTACTACTTTTATATATACTTAGCGCGTTACTATATATACTAAGAGGTTAATTTAATAAGAAGACAATTAGATTTTAAGCTCCTAAGAGAGACTTCTCTTATATTAATAAATAGAATATCCCGGCCCTAATTTATAGAACACTAATATATAGAGTATTCTAGAGCTAGAAGTATATATTCTTACTCTTAATAGTTTAGTATTCTATTTTACCTTATTCTCTATATTATAATCTATATTTTTAGTGCTTAAAAAAATAGAATATCCTACTTATTATATAGCTAGTTAATTTTAGCTATATCTTTAGATATTAATTATATTATATATTTGAATCTTACTATAATATTATATATTTATTAAATACTTTCTTAAAGTATCTTTACTATTCAATTAGTATATAACTTTAATTAATAACAAATAAAATTATTCATATTTTTTTAAATTAACTAGTATTATTATAAAGTTTATTATTAGATTAATAATTCTTTAATAATAATATATATAGATTATTAAAGGATTTTATTATCTTAGTTTTAAATTAATAAGAAATATTTATAGTTTTATTATTATACTTAAATAGAGTACTTTAAAAATTACTTTTATAACTTCTTTTTTTTAAAATATACTTATTAAGGTTTATAGTACTTAATAACTTATTTTAAGTATCTTATTTAAGAGTTTACTTAAAACTATTATAGTAGTTAGTAACTATTACTAGATTTTTACTTATTATCTAGTGTGGAAAAGACTCTATTTTCTTTCTCAGGTATAAAGGTTACTAAGTAAAATGTCCCGACCCCAGATAACTACTGCGTACCTTAACAAGAGAGACAGCGGGGTTGGCATGCCGGTGGCCACCTACGGACGTATTTGTGCTTCGGGTGAGGCAAGAAGGGCGATCACAATCATACGCGATACACCCTAGCAGGCGAAGCAATTCGCAATTCAGAATTCAGGGTCCAGTTTCGTCCCGACTCGTCGAGAAGGGAGGGCGAGGCGAGCTCATTTATTCTCCACTTCCGTGCATCATTCATCTTTTCTCTGGAAATGCGGCGGGATACGGTGCTCGGAGCATGATTAGAAGAAACGGGTCAAGACTGATGATGAGATGAATAAATGTCGTCCCATATCATCGCGCTCGGCTCTGACCATGGGACAGCTTCGAGGCGGGGAAAATCGGGCAAGGTAGCTTGTGGATGGGGGATAAGGCAGCTTGGGGATGGATGCCCTCAAGGACGGCACAGCCAGACAGGGTACATAACTGCGGGTGCTGATTCGAGGCTCCCGTCAGGGTTCTGTTGCTCTTCTAAGGTACCTACCACCTACCTTAGGCACCTAAAGTGAGGTAGATAGGTAGGGAGACACTTACCGCAGTACCTGGCTACCTTACCCTGCTCACCCGTTTGCCATGGCTTGAATGACAGGTCCCGGCTCCCGCCTTGACGATGAACAACTTTCCGTACTTACTCCAAGCTAGCTAACCTTCCCTGCTATTGCCCACATCTTTCTCTCTCTCTCTCTTTTTTTCTTTTTTTCCCATCACTTACTTCTCTTCATCGCGAGACCTTGACGCAACAGACTGATATCCTGCAGACCTCAACCGTGACACTGTTCGTGAGCGATTCGACTACTTCACTGTTCACTCACCCTCCCCCCGCCTTCCCTATCTGGTCCAGTCTTCCAGGCGCGAAACTACAACTGCCTTCTCCCAAACAACCAAGACTCCAGCATTTCACCAAACCGAATCGGGAGACACCACTGCGACTCGTGCGCCCTGATGACGACAATGGTTTGAGCCCATACAGCTCTTTCAGCTGCCATTACGACAAACACACAGCGCCGCCGTGCATTAGCCAGCCATTGAGTGACTTTCCGGCGCATTTGTCTGCTGCACTAAACTGTCTAAAAACTTCCCGGTCGTCTCAACCCTGCAGCGCTAGACCCTGAGCCACCAGTCCTTTGCTCTCGAAGTTGACTATGGTCATCGCGGTGTCTTGATGCTCAAGTCAAAGACGAACCTACGCCTACGTCGGTCCATCTTAAATCATGGCCACTAGATCCCCGCTCGCGTCCTCTCCCGCTCCGAGACCAAACTATGCGCCGCACCTTGCCGATGCCGATTCATTTGCAGAAAGGGACTTAGATCAAGCCCCATACGCCGCCGCGCCAGTCATGAACTCAAATCGCAACTCGTCTTATTTCCCCCAACTACCCCCCGCCGCCACTTCTTCTGGCCCTCTTCCCCAAGCTGCTTCTCTGCAGCACGACGAAGACCAAGAGACACATCTAAATACTGTCGCCAACTCACACACTGGCCATCAGCCACACTACTTTCCGCGAGACGCCCACCCCGCTTACCACGATACCCAGAATCTTGCTGCGCACAACAACCTCACGGTACCTGCAGCGACTGCCTGTGGTAAATTTACAGAGGAATGGGATGCTAGTCAAAGAGGCAGTAGTATCATAGACGGCCCGTCTTCAAACATGCCGCGGTCAAACTCGTTCGCTTCCAACGCTGGGGAGGACCATTTGAGCCTCCCCTCGCGGCACAATACTCTGAAGAAGAAAAGCTCTCTGCGCAGGAATGGGAGCCTGAAGCGCAGTAGCAGTCGCAGGAGTATGAAAGCCGGTAGCGTCCGAAGCTTGGCCTTGCAATCTTCCTCGGATCCCGACGAGGCGCACAGCGCGTTCCACTGCCCTGTACCGACCACTGGCAACCCAACTGAGGTTTTGGCCAACAGATTTCAGTGTAAGTTACTGCTAATCCCTCCAGGAGAGCGCTCACTGACGCAGTGTCGTAGCTTGGCGGAAGATTCTCAAGGACTTGATCGCATACTATCGCGAGATCCAAACACATTATGAACACAAGTCCAAGTCGCTTCTGAAACTGGCCAATGTCGCCAACAATATTTCCGCCCCGCCCGGTTTCCTTGACTCTGGAGGTGTAGACGACGCGTTACAAATACTTCGCGCTTACCACAAAAGTGCTATCCTCGAGACCAACAAGGCAAAGGAAATCGAAGAGGATGTTATTCTGGCACTCACGGGACTGAGAAGCGATTTGCACCAAAAGATAAAAGAAATCAAAAACCTCTCAGGCGACTTCAAGAATTCAGTCGAGAAAGAGATGGATGGGACTCGGAGAGCTGTCAAAGCTCTGCAGGATACACTCGGACAAAGCGACCTGGACCCTTCCTTGACTACTGGGAAGCAAGACCCTTATCTTCTGCGTCTTGCGGTCGACAGACAAGTCGAGCGACAAATCGACGAGGAGAACTACCTCCACCAAGCTTACCTTAACTTGGAGAATTCAGGTCGCGAATTGGAATCCATTGTAGTTGGCGAGATTCAGAAGGCATATAACGCTTACGCAGGCATTCTCAAGCGCGAATCTGATGCGGCTTACAGCGCGATCGAGGAGCTTCGCATTGGGCCCATTTCCATGCCCAAAGACCATGAATGGACATACTTTGTCCAAAAGGATGACCAGTTTGTTGATCCCAACATTTCAATTCGCTCAGCTGAGCACATCCACTTTCCTGGTCGAGACCATGTTGCTTGCCAAGAGATACGCGCTGGTCTCCTTGAGCGTAAGAGCAAGTATCTCAAGAGCTACACAGCTGGCTGGTGAGTTTCAATATTGCCATGGACATCTACAGAAGCTGACAATCCGTGTTGGGAAATAGGTATGTACTTTCTCCGACTCATCTTCACGAATTCAAGTCTGCGGATAAGGGCCAGGCCCCCGTCATGTCATTGTATCTTCCAGAGCAGAAGCTTGGTTCTCATTCTAGCGAGGGAGGTTCGTCGAACAAATTCATTCTCAAAGGCCGTCAAACGGGGTCAATGCATCGGGGCCACACCTGGGTATTCCGGGCCGAGAGTCACGACACAATGATGGCTTGGTATGAAGATATTAAGGTGCTTACCGAGCGATCACCTCAAGAAAGAACCGAATTCGTGCGGGGCCACGTCCGTAGCCTCAGCCAGTCTTCCCAGCGGTCAACCAGCAGCGACGGAGTTCTCGACGACGATGACGACGAGCCATACTCGGCGGACACAGCGGTGGCAGCCAGCACGAGCTCGAGACAGGACCTTCGCCGTCCCGAAGCAGGTGGGCGGTTTCCATCGGACATCCAAGTCAACGCACAGCGAGGCTTACAGGCACCTCTTTCGCCGTCTAGTGTAAGCTCGGGTTTCGGAAACTCGGACAGAAAAGCGGCTGTGCAAGCGTCAGCGTTCCCCGGTAGCACGTTAGGCACCGTTCACCCAAACGGATATGGTGGTACAGTACGAACTCCAATGGAAGAAGCGCCTTCCCACGCAGCCATTATTAGCCAGCAGGCCAAAGAGGACGGTGTCAATCCATACACAAACGAAACACTTCGCCGGTCGCAGTCGTTCAACAGAAGGTCCCATGCAGCCTACGTCGCGTCGACGGGTATGCAAAGAACACACAGCCAGCAGGCAACACCATCCAAGTTTGAAGACGACTCCCGTCCAGCGTCACTCATCAACCACGGTCATGGTTTGGAGACCCCAGGCGGCAATAGTCAATATGGTTACTGGATAAACGGTGGTGTGAAGCAGACATCGGACGTTTCCTATCAGGGCTTCTCACAACAAAACGCCGACGAATACCCCTCATCTGGCGGACGGAGCATGGGAGACACCAATGTGACCCCAGTGGTGGGGGTTGAGAGTGGAAACGGGCTGAGGAACGGACATGCCGAGAATGATGCGTTTTCAAAGGAAAAACATGTCCCCAGGAACGACGATCTTCTCCGTCAGTCTTTTGCACGGCCAACCGCAGGCACCGTGAGAAACGACAGCGTCCCGACAATTTCTAACTTGCACATCCCGGGCGAGTATCCCGCCGGGACGCCTGCTGTCGAGGCGAGGCGATAGCTGCTTATAGTGGACGGCTCAAGGCGTGGGGATATACGCGACGAAGATTCGGCAGCAGTTCGGTGAATGAAGAACAGACGTTCGGTATCGTGGAATGGTTCTTCGTTGGTTTCGCATTTGACCTGTCGTTTTTCTTGCTCTTACGAATCGGAATGAGATGGAAAAGGGAATGGGCCAGACGCTACCGAATAAGACTCAGACTAATGATTCTTCCTTTGTCGCATTTTTGTTGTTGGACTTGTGATACTCTCAGATCAACAGCCAAATCAAATCTTTGATATATGTGTGCAGACATGCTACGCCTCACAAGGCCAATACCAATACCTTCGGATTGAAAGCTGTCACCTGTTCCTCTGGAGAGACCATCAGAGCAGAAGTGCCAAAGCCAGTATCGTTCCTAGACCGACAAGCCCAACCCCGAGATATTGCGCCCCGCGAAATCCCACCAATATAGCCTTTCCTTGTTGGTTCACTTGCACCTAAACAGTCCTCGCCGTTCCCACAGCAATTGACATACTACAAGCTGAGACGGACATGACTAGGGCACCCGCCATACCTTAGTATTCATCTGTGAGGCCATTACTCAAAAGCACCTTCGCCAAAGGGCTTGAGATTACCGCAAGGACCACCAGCAAGTTGCCTACAAAAGTGTTCGCCCAGTACGTCTGATCCATTGGGCTTGTGGCCATTAGTATAGATGCCAGCATGAAAGCCGCCAAAGCCCCAAGGAAAGCCCAATATACCTCTCCGCCGGGCATCAAATAGGCCAGTAGCAAAGCCACCGCAATACCCTTAACAGCAAGTAGCACAAACCTCGCGCTTGCGAGGAGGCAGTCCCAGCCGCAGAATACCTCCACAGGCTGGAAGCTAAAAAGGACCCAGATAATGAAGCATCCCCACCCTGCTGCGACACAGCCCGGAATGACGCTCATTAACGAATCTATCACCCATACGGGCAGCAGGGGACTCAACACAATAGTCTCATTATAAAAAAAGGCTGCAAGAAACATGGTCCCGATAATGAGGAGGAGGTAGACATAGGGCGTCCTCCAGCCCACCTCTGGCGCTTAATTCCACACAAAGCTCAATGAAATGAGTCCTGAGGAACCGAGCAGGATGCCAGATACGTCTAGATTTACCCACATGCTATTTCCGGAACGCAGCTTGCGGGGATCTTGGTGTGGGAGTAGGAGAGCGCTGAGCCCCGCGGCCGAAACAAAGACGGCGGAGAGGACAAAGAAGGACCACTCCCATGCGATGAAGAGAGACGCCATCACAGCGCCGAGAACAAATCCAACAGGCGCAGCAGCGCCGACTAATAACAGTGCTGTGTCCTTTATCTGGCCTGGGGCGAAAGATGCTTCCAGGATGGAGAAGCCGTTGGGAACACAGATAGCTGGACCAATGCCCTGCATGGCGCGGCAGATGCACATATATATTGCGCCGTTATATCCACCGTTTTGTACGTTGACGGAAATCCGGCGAAGAGGCACCAGAGCGCGTACCAGAGACACCCGCATATGGCCATATTTTTATGCCCAATTATGTCTCCAAGACGGGCTGAGGGAAGTGTGAAAACACCCAGGGAAAGGCTGTAGGCTGCTATAAACCACGAATAGCGACCCTTCTTGATGTCGATGAGTGATTCGGCTATCTCGAGGGCGGGAGCAATAGCTTGTGCGAGGCCGGCGAACATGAGGATCTCATAGAAGCCGACGACGACGGCGAGTGAAGCTTCTTGACGGAGATTCAGGGCCGACATAGGAGGTTTCCCTAAGAGAGGTTGTGAATGATACAGATGGCTTCACCTTGCCCATGAACTCTGGTCTTCGGGGACGTCTGTCTGCGTCGCTGCAGAGAGGCGAAGATTTTCTCGGCTCGCAACTGGTCTGTAGTCTGGGTATCTACCTCGCTGGATGATGAAAGTCTTCCTCGCGGCTTCAAAGAAGTTTGGAAAGTCAGAAGGGTGTGCTAACAACTCCGGGGCCAGTCCTCTTTGCAAATTCATACCATACGAGAGATTGGGAGATGTTGTAACAGGTCCCGGCGTTTGTAGACGTATGTCTGGAGTCCTGCGGAACGTCTGGAAGTTGACGTTAGATGGCTGGAAAGAGGGCCAGCCAAGATGAACGGGGGGGGCACTTAGCGTTCGCAGAACGAGGTAAGCGATTCAGGTGATATTGAGGACACAGATGCCATCCTCTGAGGATAAAATATCGAGGGACCTGTGCTTAGTCTTGAGGGTGATGAATGCCTGTGGTCGTATGATAGGAGAGACAAGCTCCGGAGCCAATGCTCGCCATCCCAAGTCTCCCGGTTCGTTTCGAAGCTGCCGTCGTCGGGATGATGTCCTCTGAACTGTTGCCTGAAGGACTCCGTCACCACTATCATGACATCCGCCACCCTCTGCATGGCCTCAGTGGCACTTCGTATTTCCCATGCTGTCGTTAGTGTATGAATGGAGTTTGTGGTGGTGGGTGAGCTCGTCATATCCACAATCCTGGTTCCTATTCATTTAGCAATCCTAGTCGGTCAATATTGAGTTAAGCGTTTACTCGTGAAAATAAGTGTCAGAGAAAAACAAGTATTGTATAGGCGCAGGGAGGAAAAGATCGGACATAGGAATAAGCATACCTAGGTACAGCAACAGGAAGACACAATGCAGAGGAAAAAGACTGCAAGAATTTAAGAGACACAGGCAAGTCAGTTAGTACCTGGATAAATCGCATCCAAGTAGGTAGATTCCTACTCCACAGCAAACTGTAGAATCGACCACACCAGATCCTAGGCAGCGGATCTAAGGTACCGTTGGAAGGATTAGCCTACTTTACCGAGGGGCTTGGTCGAGAAAACAAAGCCCACTTCGAGGATTGTGCCACTTGCTCAAAGTGGTTGGCTTTTCATGCAAGGGGCTGGCGCAGGCAGGTCTTATCCTCGATAGTGACGGCCATAGAACGCTACCTAGCCATGACAAGCCGCCCAGATACACAACGTTCGGCTACGCAGTAGCATGGATCTCGAAGACGCCAGTCGGCACCGAGACCAAGGGCATCCTATGGCCCCAAACCCTGGTTACCAACATTGAATGCTGGTCGCAACCTACGGGCATTGCCAGAGCCATGAAACAAACATCTTGTCCTGCTTGTCAACACTGGCGGATCTCACGAGTCAGCTTGTCGGTTTGAGTGCGAGCACATCTTCTCACGGCTTGTCTCACGTCCCGGAATGAAGTTGACGAGAATGAAGAGCTCGGAAGAAATGTCCTCGATGGAAATGACGCTTTGGGTGTTGGGGTTGAACCCTGGCGGCCGACTGAGGCTGAAGATGTCCTACGGTAATAAACCGTGCCACCATCATTGCATCCTTCGCGTGGCCTCGAATTTCTCATCTCATCTTGCTTTGCATTGCCCGGAATGGTCAGCTTGAAAGAATATATTCGGCGGACTTTGTCTGATTTCAAAGCGCGCTCCGTCCGTCTGATGGCGGAGATGTAGGGTAAATTGTGAGGCAAAAGCTCGTTGATATGGGATGAGCACCGTGCAAAAACAGAAGTCGATGGCTGTCGTGTCTCGTTGAGCACGTAAGGTGATCCGCAATCGTGTTGTTGGCTGGTGTTGTTAATAGTGCGTTGATGAAAATAGAAACAGGAGCCGCGAAGAGGCCCAGTCCTGAGGTAAGGCCATGTTCCCACTGCCAGCCCCAAAAGGCGTCTGTCGCTTGCCTATCTGCGCCAGCAGGGTCTGCGCGCGGTCAAGAACTCAGCCGCTTTCCGTCCAAACACGCGGGGGGTTCGCATCAGGTCCATCAAACTCAAAAGCAAGCCACAAAATGGGCTTACACTTGTTACAGTTACAGACTCAAAAGCATTTGAAGGACGACTTGACGACGACCCAATCGTGGAGCCCGCAATCCAGTTCTCTAATTTTAAGCGACCATAGTGGATGATGTACATGCAGTCTTGAGCCCCTTTCGCCAGGACTGATGTCGAAGCAAAGCAAACCCGAACGCCAGAGTCGTAGTGCAACAGAAGAAAACCTCACCCCTTGAAAGTTGATGACTTCGGGACAGGCTTACCGTCCTCTGCTGAAGCCTCCGCGACCGCGGCCACCTCCGAAGCCACCACCACCTCTCGGTGTTCCTCCACGACCGCCAAAGCCGCCGCCGCCACGGCCACCGAAGCCGCTGCCGCCGCGACCGCCTCTTGCCGGGCCTCCGCGTCCTCTGCCACCTCCACGTCCACCGAAACCAGGACCGCCACGACCTCTGCCGCCAGCGCCGCCACGGCCTGCACGCTTCAACTTCGGGGCACCTGGGGGAGGCTTGGGTTTGGGAAGGAACTTGTCCAGCGGCAGGAGTTTCTCGGATCCGATGTAAAACTTGTCACCCTCCTTGAAAGAGGTAGCCTGGATGCCCTCGGAAGGCTTGATAGTGAAGTAGACTTGATTGATGGGGCCGAGAACCTCGTCCACCTTGCCGACGGCAGTCTGCTATCGTGTTAGGGACTTTGGTGTCGAAGCTGGGGGAATGTGCGAAGGATCGGTCGCACCTTATTCTCGAGGAAAATCTGGGCGTTGAAGTGAGGAACCTTGGGGTTGATGCTTTCGCAGACCATCTCACCCTCGCACGCGTGCATAAACTTGCCCATTTCTGCGAAAGAAGTCAACGATTAGGTAGGTGATTCTTCGAACGATGTCTGGAGATGCGCTTCTTGGGAACATACCGAGAACCGTCGCCGGCGGGCCCATATCCCTCTGCATGAATCCACCACGGCCTGCATCGCGCTCGTGTCAGTAAGTCGAAGTTTCGATGTACCGAGTCTCGATATCGCAGGGGACGCAGCTGTAAGAAACCCCAGAATAAAATGGATTGAAACCTACCTCCGCCTCCGCGACCGCCGAAACCACCTCCGCCGCGACCGCGCGGAGCTCCTCGTCCAAATGACATATTGATGGTGGGTTGGCTGTAATTTGGGGGGAGCTGCTCGTGCCTATTGCTATTGCTGCTGCAATTGAAAAAACGAAGCCATTAGCAAGCCGACAGAAAATTTCCAGCGACCCAATTGTGGTGCATGCCATTCCAGCTTCCTCATTGGCCACTGCGATCGGCGCGGAAAATTCGAGGCTCCGGAAAACCCGGCCAAAACCTGGAAGCCCGGAATTCGAGTCCCGCTCACCCAGGGCAGGGGTCAAAGTGGCGGCTGCATTTGCAGGTACTGCGGTACCTTAGGGTCGGGTGAGGTGGTGCGTAAGGTACATACCTTACCGTAGCTTTGGCGGGGTGACTTTGTCGTTTCGCCCAAAATTATTGCCCAGATTCTCGGTTTCTTGTCCATTCGAATCCACCTTTTCGCACCACGACACCCCCTCAATTGGACGAAATCATGGACTCAGCGAAGCAGGCCGTCGATTCTGTCGCTGAGGGCGTCAAGAAGGTCGCCCTTGGTGGCGCCAACAAAGACAAGGCCCCCAAGAAAGAGAAGAAGGCCAAGAGCGCTGGCGATGCGTCGGCGGGGCCTCTCGAGCTCAACCCGCCTCCCGATTTCTTGCAGAAGCGCCTCGACCTTTTCGACAAGTTGAAGAAGGAGTATGATGCGGAACTCGCCAGCAGGCCTCGTGAGACCATCACCATTACCATGCCCGACGGCGGTGTCCGCCAGGGTACGAGCTACGAGACCACC
This sequence comes from Colletotrichum neosansevieriae, assembly GCA_036785495.1. NCBI lineage: Eukaryota > Fungi > Ascomycota > Sordariomycetes > Glomerellales > Glomerellaceae > Colletotrichum > Colletotrichum neosansevieriae. Next base: position 10,243 of record JAVHLV010000072.1, on the reverse strand, counting down.
CCCGGTGAGATCGCCAAGAGCATCTCCAACAGCCTGTACAAGCGCAGTGTCGTTGCGAGACTGGACGGCGACGAGAATCAACTGTGGGACTTGGACAGACCCTTGGAGAAGAGCTGCAAGCTCGAGCTATTGACCTTCGAGGACGAGCAGGGCAAGCAAGTGTTCTGGCACAGCTCGGCGCATATTCTCGGTGAGGCTTGCGAGAGGAGATTCGGTTGCTCTCTTTGCATCGGGCCTCCTGTCGACAACGGCTTCTACTACGAGATGGCGCTTCCTGACGGCGCTGCAGTTCAGGCCAGTGACTGGAATCCACTCGAGTCTATTGTGGGATCTATTGTCAAGGAGAAGCAGAAGTTTGAGCGTCTGGAGATGACCAAGGAACAGCTCCTCGAGATGTTCAGCTACAACAAGTACAAGCAGCACATTATCAACGACAAGATCCCCGATGGCACCAAGACCACTGTCTACCGAAATGGCCCCTTGATCGACCTTTGCCGGGGACCCCACGTCCCAACCACCGAGCGTATCGAGGCCTTCAGCATCATGAAGAACAGCTCCTCGTACTTCCTCGGCTCTCAAGAGAACGATTCGCTTCAAAGAGTGTACGGTGTCAGCTTTCCCAGCAAGAAGGAGATGGCTGCGCACAAGAAATGGCTTGAAGAGGCTGCCGCTCGTGATCACCGCAAGATTGGCCAGGATCAGCAGCTTTTCTTCTTCCACGAACTCTCCCCTGGGAGTGCCATGTGGCTGCCTCACGGTGCCCGTATCTACAATACTCTTCTTGCCTATATCAAGGAGCAATATTACAAGCGTGATTACCACGAGGTCATCTCCCCCAACATGTACAACGCCGACCTTTGGAAGATCAGTGGACACTGGGATCACTACAAGGACGACATGTTCGTCATCGACGTTGACAAGGAGAAGTTTGGCCTCAAGCCGATGAACTGCCCTGGTCACTGTCTGATGTTTGCCCACACCCCTAAGGCCTACCACCAGCTGCCTTGGCGAGTCGCTGATTTCGGAGGTGAGTTGTTCTCAGGCCCAATGAACTGGACGCCGTATCGCTAAGACCTGCGCGTGTAGTCCTTCACCGTAACGAGGCAAGCGGTGCCTTGTCCGGCCTGACCCGTGTTCGCAGATTCCAACAGGATGATGCCCACATCTTTTGTAGAGAAGACCAGATCAAGCAAGAAATTAGCGATCTGTTCGACTTTCTTGGCGAAATGTACGGTCTTCTGGGCTTTACTTTCAAGCTCAGACTTTCCACGCGCCCTGAGAAGTACATGGGCGAGCTTGAGACGTGGAACAGGGCAGAGGGTATGCTCAAGGAGGCGTTGGACGAGTTCGCCGCTACATCAGGAGGTACGACCTAGGCAGTTCTGATTTCATTAGCAATACTGACGTTCAGTAGGTGTCCCCTGGACTCTGAATGAGGGCGACGGTGCCTTCTACGGACCCAAAATTGACATCAAGATCATGGACGTCTTGAATAGAGTAAGCATTTCTTCAAAGTGACTGAGAATGGCGGGTTAACGACGATCGTAGGAATGGCAATGTGCCACCATTCAGCTCGACTTCCAGCTTCCGCAGAGTAAGTCACGTCCTTGCAAATAATGGCATTATGTATCGAGCTGACGCACACCAGATTTCGGCCTGGAATACATCTCAGCAGATGCCCTCCCTAAGGCCAAAGAGGACGAGGTTACCACCGCTCCTAAAGCTCCCGAATTCAAGGCCAAGGACCCCCAGGCCGTCATCGACTCCGCCGCTGGCAAGACCGAGGAGGAGCCGAAGAAGCGGGTGATCAAGCCCCTGACCAATGGATGCCAGCGCCCCGTCATCATTCACCGCGCGATGGCTGGATCCATTGAGAGATTCACCGGTGAGTGTGCATCATGGCCACTGTAACGGGATCTTTGCTCATATCGTCTGACTAGGTATTCTCATTGAGCACTTTGGTGGCAAGTGGCCTTTCTGGCTCAGCCCCAGGCAGATCATGGTCATTCCTGTTGGCAAGGGCTTCGTCCCTTACGCTGAGGAGGTCCAGTCCATCTTCAAGAAGCAGGGCATGTGGTGGTATGTGAATTGCCATTTCATATGGTGACAAATGACAACATGCTAAATGTACCAGCGACGTTGACTTGACCGGAAACACCCTTCCCAAGAAAATTCGCAGTGCTCAACTGAGGTATGCAATACTGTTCCAATGATTGATTGGTCAACGAGAGTAGCTTGCTAATTGTAATAGTCAATACAACTTCATTTTCGTTGTCGGTGATGAGGAAATGAAGGGCAGACAGGTGAACGTCCGCTACCGGGACGACACTTCCAGCCAGGACCGCGGCAAGCCCGTGGCGTTAGACGAAGCAATCCAGAAGCTCAAGACGCTTCGCGAGGATCGTGGCACCTACAACCCCTTCCCTTCTACCGCCAAGCCCGCAGTCAAGGACGAGGTCAAGGCGGAGGCATGAATCGATACGACAGACACGCAAAATGAGTGAAGGATCGCATTGGGTGATGAGTTCACACGGCAGCAACTAGAGGCATGCGGAGACTAGGCTTCTGCATAGTCATGGCTCATGCTCGCCAACTGTGAAATATGAAGTTCAATGGTTTGGTAATCTACACACGCTCCAAATTCGGTCAAATAGACGTGATGGTAGAGGGGTATCATGCATGGTTATGTGTGCGCGTGCGCTCTGAGGTACGTCACGGAGGATGGGAAATTTGCCAACCGTCTGCCTACACAACCTGCCCAAATCTGTATGCCCCTGATGACAATAACTCTGAGAACCCAAAGAACACCAAGAACCTAGCTTCCGTGTGCAGCCAGAAAGCGACTATGCTGCCGCACCGTGCTTGTCCACGATATTAGTGTGACGGAATATAGGCAAGCGCGCGAATCCAGATAATTGTGACGGCCCTATTCAAGGCTTGGGAATATGAATGCTCCTGCTCGTCATCATACATCCGTGAATGATGAACACGATGGCGATAGGGTGGAATTCAAAGGCTGAACCGGTGAGCCATGTTCCCAGAGGCAGGTCCTGCAATATCCAGCGTTGAGAGATCAAATAGGCCATGACGGCGTCGAGACCGAGACTCGTGGGGATGGGCGTGCCCTCGAAGTATTTGCTCTTGCCAGTCGCATCCTTCGGAAGGACCGAAACTGTGACGTTGAAGCGGGCAAGGCGTGTGAGACCGCAGAGGACAAAGAATGTGAGGCAGGCGTGGTCAACAGCGGTGCGCAGACCAAGGGCGAAGGCCACGGAGGCGGGAGCGACTCCAAACGAGATCTTGGTGAGGGTTAGTTTCGTTCTTCTCGGTTTTCCGGGAAGTTCGTACCAGGTCGGCCAGGGAATCGAGCTCCTGGCCCATCATACTGCTCTTCTTCCTCCACCGCGCGACCTTTCCATCCATGAAGTCAAAAAACAAGCCGAAAGGCAGGAAAAATAGGGCGAGGTAGAGCGTGCTGACGGACGCGGGGTCACCGAGGCAGTAGCGCAATGAGGTAAAGATGGACATGACGCCGCAGGCACCTAGGCGGCAAGCAAAAGCGTGTCAGCGCTGAGGTTTCGTATTATGCACGAATCTATAGGGGGATATACGCACCATTGCACAGAGTAATGACGTCGGCGAGGTGAAGGGCGCGGATCAGTGAAAAATGGCCAGTATCGGCGGATAAGAGGAGTTTCTGCTTGTCGTAGGCTATGAGGAAGCGGTCTAGTTAGTTTCTGGGCATTTGGAACACGTGATGTATGCTACACCGTATCAGTGGGCGACGACATACCCGGCGCGTTGGAGTTGCCGGCATCCTTAGCGGCGCTGCCGTTTATCACGGCGCTGCTTGTTCGCTTTGACATGGTGGTATTTAAGCTCGACGTCTTCTCTGCTTGCTTGGATGGAGAGGTGTTTTTCTGCTCCTTCGTACGTTTGGTTGTAGCTGGATACAAGGCCACAGCAGTGGGGGAGACGAGGAAAACAGGACGAGTGACGTGGGGTTTGGCGGTTATGTACTTGAGAATTTCGTTGAGCTGCAAGGCAGTACAGGTGTCGGTGCAGGAGTGCATAAAAGCTGGTGGTGCAGGTGCAGATGTAGGTCACACTCTTCCGCCGCCTCAGAAAGGATGGCAGGGGCACATGCCGTCATAGCCCTGTCGGCTCTAGACATGGAGGCGACTAGCGGGAGCTACAGATGCGGCACGTGATTCCGTGGTAGCGAAGGGAGGTTGGCGGTGTCAAGATACGTACTGCTAGCGGAAATCAAGATCGGATGCCTACGGCTACGGCCCGAGCGTGGCTTCCGTCTTGCTGGTGTCGTCGCCTTATTTTTCTTGCTTTTAATGAGATCGGATGGTAATACAAAGCTTCACCTGAACCCTCGCATGTACATCAGTTGAGCATCTTGCCTGTGTGTGTTGGTGCATGACGTCGCCAATCTCTTACGCCTCCCACTTCATTCTCTCTTTGGCCGGGTAGTGCGGCCGGCTTCTGCAATCGCCCGAGTATTTACATAGAAAATGCGCGTAGCTTTCTCTCCCCCACTACCACGCGATTATCCGCGACCTACAATCGACATATAGCTGCTACTGTGCCGTATCCCTCCCTAATCATGTCCAAGACGCCGCGTATGCTAGATATGTATCCCGTTCCTCGGGTCCTGTTGTTTGGTGCCCCTTTAGTACAAAGCGATGCTATTGGCCCAGGTGTATGTTATTTCAGGACAAAGGCGCACGTTGTCGGCAGATGGAATCATATCCAATCAATGGCCTTGTTGAGCCAGCGATCCCTCCCGGCAAACGGTGATGCTCTGCCACCTGATTCCTCCTATTCCTCAACCACATTACATTCAAGCCTCTTCATCGCAATGGCGAGGTAACGCTACCTCTGCTTCATTTAACAATGAGAATTGAGAACCCGTCGACCCAGGGGCCGCATGAGCCGCCAACACCACAAATGCTATACCCTCTCGGAGGGATCAATGTGTGCCTGGTTGATTGTCAGCTTCCGTACCATTTAGGCGTTCATACACTTTGGCGCCTTACGCAGATCCACCATGAGTATTACCATAGATTGGCGATCTCCTACCCAAGCTAGTAAGGACTTGTATAGCATCAATCCAGTTTCCTGATCGCACAAAGAAGCCCGAGATGTATTCACCCCGCCTAATGTCTGATGTTGATCACGATTAGCAAACGGACGACTGTAATTAGCAGTGCTTGGTTGTCTCACCGAAGTCGAAAGCATCGCCTCCCTCCTTGCCTCCTCTCTTTCCGAAAAGCTGCGTAGAGTCGTCGTCATATAGGAATTCCATGCCGTCCACCGCGTATCCGTGGTAAAAAATGATTCTGGAAAGAACCCGGTTCTGTTTAGCCGCGCTCTCGAAGACGACTTCTTGCGGCTCGCTGCCCTCCATGGAAGATAGTCCGAGGGATTTTCCGCGGAATGCCGTCTTGCCAAGTGGACCAGGCGTCAACTTGAACGATGATTCCTTGGAACCCAACTTCTTAAAGTCATCGATGTCCAAGCTGCCGCCTCCATGAGATTTCACGGAAATTCTGAGTCGCCCCTTGCGCTTGTTTTCCGGCAGCCGCTCACGCAGCTCCTGGTCATTAAGCGTCAGCTGGCGCTGAATAGAGCCACTCTCGGCCAGGTGTTCTATCCACGACCGACACACATCATCGTCTTCGGCGAAAATCTCGACGAAGGCAATGCCTGTCGCCGCCATGATTACCACCTTGCCACTTTCAACGGGGAAGGCGTGAATGCTCTCGTCAGGATTCATTGGAGGGTCATTCGGTAGCCTGAAGCATGGATGGGTTCGGAATCGCAAGCAGTCTAGGCGGTGCCAGCCGCATTCGTCGCCCTGACCAACAACTCCGCCCTTGGACTTGGTTCTCGTGCAGAAGTTTTCCCTAGTAACGAAGCTTCGGTTGAATTTTAGATAGTCACGGAGCATGACACCATTCTCTTGGTGAGGGCATCCGAACAAGTGTCCCGTTTCGTGAAGGTGTGCGCCAATGCCAATATTGGCAGCCTCCCAGGAGCTGCCTGCTTGGTTGCAGTCGTTGGCAACGAAGTCGAGGTCTGTCAGGGTGCACTCCGTAAATGCGGGGACGACCTCTTCGAAACTCGCGGGGTAGCTCTGCAAGCAGTGAGACCCAAAGATGGCCAGTTGCAAATCGCCAGCGTTTCCACCCAGCGCCGCGTGACCTCTCACCACCTTGGCCTCCTTGTCCCATTTTGTATCGAGAATCAGCACTGAAACATACTGTTTCTGACCGCCCAATGGTCTGAAATGTTGCTTGACCGCTTCGGCCGCTATGCCATATAAATCTCCCTTTCTGGATGCCTTCTCGTTTTGTTGGGCCAGTTCCAAATCTTGAATTTCTGCGACAGTTTTGTCGGACCTGATGATATGTATCCTAGCCTCAGATCGCATGGTTCCATTCTCGCGGTCTCGCTGGTTCGAAGTGCCGGTAATCCACTCTTCTTCAAATCTGAAAACACGTCGGCCGAGCTTATTGCGCCACATCTGTTCAGCGGTGAAGGCTTGCCAGAGGTATGCGGCCATGCGGAACTTGCGCACTGCCGTATCCAAGCTGTTGCCTTCGCGCTCGACTCGAGCCGGAACAGCATCGAATGTCTCCGGAGAGTCTTTGGCCACAAGGATTGCGAGTTGCAGAGGCGGCGCACTGTTGGCGGGTAGCATATGGACTGTTAGGTAAGACGCATGAATAGGATTTGAGGAGGCGCTGTTTGGCAGCTTCGGGCTTGAGAAATCGAATCGGATCTTGTTTGGCCCTGGCTGCAAATAGACGAGGGCCTTAAACTGCGAGCCACACACTGGCCAGTAGGTTGGCGGGAAGTTGTCGTCGAGTCGGGTTACAGAAAGTGTGCCGTCGACAGATTGTCCAGAGGGCTCTCCAATGGTACCGTGGACGAGAAGCACCTTTTGGTAAACCTTGATTGCTGTCAGCAAAGCTCTGAAGCTGCAGCTAGTCGTTGGCAGCGGTTGCGGCCGCCTGTGGCGTTTTGTCCAAGCGAAGGCATGTCTGAGCAGGGACAAGGAGAGGAGATGCAAGGAAGCAATGGTAGCACAACGCGTAAAGGGCATGTCCCAACAAAGATCTCGAGTGGCTTACCCAAGCGTTGTCGGTGACATTGGCAATTCGAGGCGCATACTGGGAGACTGGCAAAGTGGATTTGCCGTTGATGACGGGAGAGCCCAGACCTGCCATACCGGAAACGCTGTGTCGATGAGAATTGTTGACAGGCTGCAGCGGCGGGCGACTTTGAGGTTGATGCTGATTGAAGTCCTTTACTTGAAGATCAAGAGCAGGGTCAGAAGCATGGGCGAGGGACGGTGGTGTTGAAGTGCCGCTCGTGGGAGTCGGGGCAGTGCCTTGGCTGGCATTGCTGGAGACGTCGGTGTTGGAACGGTCGGTCTTGAAGCTGGCTTTAGAGCGGCGGTGCAATGCTCTGAAATTGAGAATAGAGGGAGCCATGGCGAGGGAGGCGTATATCTACCGCGAATGAGCGATTAACGAGAGACAGTCGACATGTGCGAATTTCGAGGGGAAAGTGAGCGAATTGGTTCCCGGCGCAGGCCTGAAGGGCGTGTTTGTGGGAGGGAGAGTGCCGGATATGGGTCTGATTCAGTAGAGAATGGGCATCTGAGAGAGAACAAGGCCCGGATTGAGGAGGGAGACGGGGAATTAATGGGACAGAAAGGCCGAGATGGAGGGTCGTATCGGGTCAGTGATCAGCGAAAGATATGGGCATCTATCTGGTGTCGTAGATAAAGTAAGGTGAGGTGTCGTTTGGGAAGCAAGCGGCAGATAGGTAAGGAAAAGCAGTCGAATCAAGTCGGGGTAGTTGGACGTGTAAAGTGGGAGAAGGACCGGATTGAGGTGCAAGGAAGCGGCATGTACGCCCAGGAGAAGGATGGGCAAGATAAGGTCAAGGCTGCAGCAGTGGAAAGCAGACAAGATGGGGCGAGTTAGAGTCGGGATAAGTTTCGGCGTTGTGCAAAAAGTGGGATGACGGAGAAGGGACGAAAGACGAAGGACGAATGGATGCGGAAGTCAAGCTGAGGAAGGCACTAGAAGAAGCAAGGTGAATCAAGCAATCCCACCTTTCTTTCTCATTTGGTGACCGGCGAAGGCGCAACAAACGAAGTCTTTTGCTAGGGAACGGCAGAGGAGAAGACGAGACGAGCGATGAATGCGCGCCAGGTTTGGTCCACCTCTTCGTCTTCTCTACCTCACATAGTACTATACGTTACTGCGTATGGAGTACAATAGGGCCCCTGAATGTTTGTTTGTACAGTTGGACATCCCAACCGCCCCAGGATTTGCCCGATCGAGCTGTCGTTATCAGAAACTGTTAGTGTTTACACTAGCTGGCCCTTAAACGCTGGCAAGGCCAAAGTCACACGCTAACAGACTTTCAGGGGGTATATTGTAATATAACGTCCCTGTTTGGCAAGTCTGGGTCGGGTTCACGTCTCCGTCCTCTCTTCCTTGCACGGGCAGTGTGCCGGTGGCAGTAGCGTAAGGTATTCATCTAGAAAAAAATCATCGATCAGGGCAACGGCGCCTCTGGGGGAAGGAGGGGGGGGAGGAAGGGGGCATGGCGGCTGCAATTGATCGATGACGTTGACATGTTTCGAAGTGGGAAACATACGGATTGAAATTATGACTGGCTGCTCGAAGGCCAAGGTGAGATAGAAGCGGGCCGTAAGCCCAAACGGAGATAACACCTCAACCCGTTGTGAAGACAAGCAGAGCCTGGGGAGAGGGACTCAGGGTGCAATCGGCTTGATTCTATAGTACGGTCCACAGTTCAAGAGGTACATCATAGGTTCTATTTTGAATATTAGCTATTAATAAAAATAGCTAAGGTACTTATTTAGCTTATATATATAGTAAGACTATAGTAATAGCATACTACTTACTATATCTAAAACTATAGTTTAGTTAGTAGTTTTATTATTATTATAAAGAATAGAGATCTTATTATATAAGCTTTATAATATTATTTCTATTTATATATTTATTAAGTCTATATTTAAAATATAGCCCCTCTATTAAAAGACTATAATAAATTTACTTAGTTTATAGATATAATTCAATAAATACTATATAAATACTTTAACTTCTACTCTCTATTAATTAAGAGTAATAATATAGAAACTTTATATATTTCTATTAGTAAGTATACCCTCTAAATATTATAAAGTTAGATATATACTCTAGCTAAATAGACTAGTAAAATAGTAATAATATAGATAAATAATACTATACTATATATAATAGAGCAAATTATATTAGAGCTAAATAAGCTATTAAGGCTCTTATAGCCTAGAAATATCTAAAAGGTTAACCTTTTAGTAAGGTGCTATAAATGCTACTATATAAGGTATAACTCCTTATATATAACTAAAGGCTGTGTGTATTATTAAGAGGTATAGAGTTAGAAGGTTTATTATAAAGTAGGTAAAATTACTATATAGTAGCTAGAGGCCTTTATATATCTATAATACTCTTAAAATAAATAAATTAATATATAATTAGTAAGTAGATAAAAAGATTAAAGTATATATAAGTATTATTATTAGTCTGTTTAATATTAAAACCCATAATAAGTTAGCTTAACTAAAGTTACTCTCTTTAAGCTAAAAATAGCTAGCTTTATAATTTTCTATTTAGAATAATAGCTCCCTACTCTCTTATAAAAGACTTTTTTAATTAATATTACTCCTATTTATATTAAATATAAATACTTATTAAAAAGTAGTAAAATAAAGCTAAGTATTATATAAAAGTAATAATACTTTAAGATATATAGGAGAACTTATTATTATATTCTAAAAGAAATACTTAAATATTAAAAAAGTAGTACCTTAGAAATAATATATTAAGAGTTACCCAGGGGTGTGGGGCGTCGCGGGCTCGCGTTTACACCTCCTACTCACATAGGGGGGCAAAAAACCCTCAACCACGCTAAAAAGTCGTTTCCACTTTTAAACTTAATATATTTACTTAATTATATAATATATAAATATAAAAAAAATACTATAATTATATATAGAATATCTACTTTTTTAGTTATATTTTTATTTTATTATTATTACTAGTTATATACTTTATATAAGAGCTTAAAGTTTTATTAGTTTTTAAAACTTATATATATAAAGTATTAGTAAATATAAATATAATACTAACTTATATATAGT